>CABHPH010160971.1:0-49273 GCA_902168325.1 Peromyscus nudipes
TAGACTGTGATGTAAAAAATAAATATGCACTCAGGATTTGTAACATAGCCTATGTGTTCTTAATGTGACCTCAGAAACCACATATAAGTAACTAACTGGTCCTCATTTTGCTGTGTTTTGTTTCGGAATGCAATATTTTGCATTATTCAATCTAAAACATTTTTGAAACCAATAAATTATGGTTATTGGATATCCATATGTTAAATTGCACAATGACTTAATTTTTTAAACATATTAATATTTAATTTAAACAATTTCTTGCAAAATATTTTGACTAGACTTTTTACCTCCTCCATGTCCTCTCAGATGCCCCTCATCTCTTTATCCAACCAAACACATTACTACCTCTCCAAAAAAAATCTAATACAAAACAAAACAAAACGAAAATCAAAACAAATATAAGAATTCAATAAGACAAAATGAAATAAAAATAAGATTAAAAAAACAAAAAGCACACAAAAATATGGAGTCCATTTCATATTGGCCAACTACTTCTTAGTCTGGGGCCTGCCAT
Source organism: Peromyscus nudipes (assembly GCA_902168325.1). Lineage (NCBI taxonomy): Eukaryota > Metazoa > Chordata > Mammalia > Rodentia > Cricetidae > Peromyscus > Peromyscus nudipes. The sequence goes on from CABHPH010160971.1 coordinate 515, forward strand.
GGAATATGGTTAATATACACAATGACACTTCATTGGAGAATATTAATTTCGTCTTTCCCAGCAGATATCAGTTACAAATAGCTTCTTGTTTAGTGGTAGGATTTTGTGACGCTTCTCTTCTTTCAGTTCTGGGATTTTGTCTGGTTTGAGCCTGTTCAGGTTTTGTGCATGCTGTCTCAGTTTCTGTGAGTTCATATGTATATCAGTCTTTTTCTATATGGAAGGTCTTATTTCATGAAACCATCAACTCCCTATAGCTCTTACAATATGTTTCCTCTTCAACATAGATCCCTGAGTCTTTTTTTGTTTTGTTTTGTTTTTGTGGTTTTTTTTGTTTTTGTTTTTCGTTTTTTGGTTTTTTGGTTTCTCTGTGTAGTTTTGCGCCTTTCCTGGAACTTGCTTTGTAGACCAGGCTGACCTCGAATTCACAGAGATCTGCCTGGCCCCGTCTCCCAAGTGCTGAGATTAAAGGCGTGCGCCACCACCACCCAGTGATCCCTGAGTCTTAAGGTTAGGGGTTTGATGAAGACATCCCAGTTAATGCTAAGTACTCCAAAGTCTTTCACTCTCTTCACATTGTCCAGATGTCCAGATGTCTCAGTGATGTTTACATGACAAAATTAGTTTTGATATTATTGATTTTAGACACCTACTTGGATTAAGATTATACACACACACACACACACACACACACACACACGTATATATTTCCTTAAGGACATTTCCCATTGAATGTGAAAAACTGCCTAAAAGTCAGCTTTCATTTTCAGCTGACAGATTTTTAGAAATTATGTGGAAACAGTTGAAAGTAACTAAAATTAAGGAAGAAAAACATATACCACTTGTACAAGTGGTTACTCTTTATAAGAGTAAAAGCACCAATATGAATACTAGAAACGTATAATAATTTGGAAGATATACACATCGCAAAATGAAACCAAAACCCAAACCAAACAGAACAAAAAGAAGACTTTCAGTATTTCAAATGAATGAAGCAAAGATACTCCCCAGCTTACATTAAAGAGACATTTTATTCATTCAAAAGAGGAGAATTTGTCATTACAAATGGTCAAAAGAGAAGGAGGAAATCAATTGAAGGGCTATTAGAAATAATGGAAAATATGTACGTATCAAGCACGTTTCTTTCTAAAATGTGTGAAAGAGCTATAGCCTATGCTATAAAATGTTTTATTATAAATTTTTAGACATCTATTCTCAAATTTGTATTTATTTAATGTATTCATTTGAAATTTGTTTCTTATTCAAAAATGAGTCCTTAAACAAATAAAAAAAGTGGTTCTTAATTTATTGATCAGTTATTACTCCCAATGCAGTGTTAAATTTTTACATTAGGAACAACATTCAATTGCCATTTAAATTGGTAAATTGAGTTATGATGAGTATATCTCATTGACAAATTTGATGTTATCTTAAATATTTATGAACAATGATAAGTGTCATGAATTAAAAAAATTACATTCACAACACCACAAGAACATAGCCCACAGAATTACCTAACTCCCAGAGACTGGAGCAAAAATCAGGGAGCCTGTGTGAATCTGACATAGGTCCTCTACATATATGTTAAGTTGTGTGGCTTAGTGTTCTTGTAGGACTCCTATCAGTGGAAACTTGGGCTGTCTATTTTGCCTGCATTTGAGACCCTTTCCCTCCTACCAGGTTGTGATGTCCAGCCTTACCATGAGGATATGTGCCTAGTCTTATTGTAACTTGTTATGCCGTGTTTGGTTGATGTCCCTGGGAGTTCTGCTCTTTTCTTAAGAGACACATAGAATTGGATCTGAAGGAAAGGGGTAAAGCAGCTTCTTTTTTCTTTTGTTTTGTTTTGTTAAAAAAAAATAGTTGGAAGTCAGATATCAGGGTAAAACCTGATAGTCAGAGAAAATAAACAGCAACCTCTATTCTCCGTGATTCCCCCTGGAAAAGGGCTGCACATCTCCACTGGCCCCTCCTTAGTCCTCTTTTGTGTTGTCTATCTCCTCTGAGTCCACCAGAACACTCTATGGTCTACTCCATCTAGCAATTTGAATGTGTATGCTGCCCTCCAAACCAAGGCCCGACTCCATTGGTGGTCATCGAGCAACAACACAATCTCCCACATGGGGGTGGTCAGAAAGTGGGAGAAGAGGAGGGAGGGAAACTGAGGTCAGGATGTAATAGATGAAAGAAGAATTAATTAAGTAAGTAATTGAGACTTTAGATGCTATGTCTGCTAAAATATAATACAGAGATGGAATAATGCTGACATTTAAAAAATTTGTTTTTGATTGACTTTCTTTGCAGTCAAATGTTTGGGAACTTTTTATTCCTGTTGAAGTCACAGACATAGAATTAAGCACAATAGGTGTTTGACTTGATTTAAAACAGCTCTAAAATTTCATTGTAGTGTCATTCTCTACAATGAGGCTACAGAAATGAATAATCATTTTAGTTTTTATCAGTCTGATTTTTATGTTGCAAGAAAATAAATGTGACATGAAAATAAGTGCTTGTAGTGATTCATTTTTTATAACAGTCTCTAATTCTGTCAGATAACCCATGTGGTATGGCATTGACCATATGTTACATTTTGCATAAAATAAAGATATCACAATAGGAAATAAGGACTCATAATGAAAGTAAAGAAGCACATGTGAAATTTCTAAGGGAAAACAGCCTAGCTTAAATATAAGAATCAGAGACAATTTGACTTCTGAAAAAGATGTGCCGTTATTCATATGTGTACACAATAGGCACATGTCTATATTTGTATATGCATATCTAAATATATATATACACTTTTTTCCTTTATGAAAGACAGATGGAGAATATTTATAATATTTACTTCATTATGCATAATGAAGAAAAACTAATTATAATGCCATAAGTAGACTAATATTAATACTATCAATAAGTTCTAGAAAAACAATCAAAAATAATAAAGTATTATTCTATATTCTAGATATTGATGGTATTTTTCCAGTTTGAAAAAGTAAAATTCAATAAATGTCCAAATTTGTATATTATCAAGAAGAAAGTATGTGAACTACAAAAGTACTACTGCGGAGTGATAATCAGTAACTCAAGTATCGAATGAGATAGTGTTTTAAATTCTGTTAGGAGAACTCATTCATCAATACTGTTGCAATTCATTGTGTGTTATAGATTTGTTTGAAGAAAATAAAGAAAAGATTTGATATACATTCAACTGTGGAGTGACTTCGTATTGCAAATGAATGGGATGCACTTCTGGCATCCTAATGTGCCTGTGCTGATGGGCTCTTCTGTTGTTCAATGTGTCAAAAGCAATAAAATCAGCTAGCAAGCAATACTTTAGCAACTGAGCACTGTGTGCGTTCTGGTCATTATGGCAGTGGGAACACTCAGTTGGGAAAATGGTATATAAATAACTGATAACATGAACAAAGTCTGATTAATCCTTACTGGCCAAAGCCTATTTTTGGTATCTATTTGTTCTTGAAAGGATTTATGCTTCTAAGAAATTGAATGCAGTAGCATGATTCTAGCTCTATTCTGATAACACAAAAAGACTTCTTAGAAATGGTTGCTTTAGAAATTAGTTCTGGAAATCAGAATAGATAATTTTTGTATTTTAAGTATTTTCTTAATTTCCATTGCCATAACTATGAAAATATTTTATAATATTTTCCTGAAATGTAGATCTCTGATTTTAAAAAAAATTCAATTTTTAATTGGTGTAAATGCTTTATTTTTCTTATGATATCCTTTGAGCATATTCTCTGATATTACTTTATTATATTTTATTTCAACATATAAAACATAACTTGTTCCTGTTACTCTCTGTGTCTTTTTGTCTCTGTCTCTGTATTTCTCTGTCTTTCTCTATCCTGCTCTGTGGATATACATCTTTCCAAACAATCTAGTAATAGAAAAATACTAAATACTAGCTGGGAAATAGTGTCTGATGACTTTTATCCCAGCACTCAAGAGGCAGAGGCAGAGGTCTGTGAGTTTGAGGGTACAGAGCAAGTTCCAGGACAGCCAGGGCTTTGGAGAAAAACCTTGTCTTGAAAAAACAAACAAAACATAAAAGTGCATCCTCACAGCCATGTTATATAATAAGGTACTTATACACATGCACTTGTTAGGTAGAGAAGTATTAGCATGCTTCCTAAACAAGTGTGGTATCTCTATTAATTGTTTATAGAAAAATTAGATTATATACCATCAAAAGGACAGTTGTCTACATCAAATATATATTTTAGATGTTCATTTCTATCTCCTGGTGAATAACCAAAGCATGTGATTAGGTTATAGTTTTCTATGATTTGTGTCTTTTTCTAGACAGGGAGACTCTACCTTCTGATAAATAGTATTACTTGGCTTCTGAGATAATCAACTTAGATTCTTAAACATGAAGGTCTTGAATTACATATATATGTATATGTATACATATATAAAGATAAATATTAGATCTTATAAAAAGCCATCATTTACTTACTACATGATTGTAAATATGTTTTTGTATTTTAATCATTCTATTCAGATGTCTAACAGCATGGTAACCACTTTCCTATTACAGGTTTCTAATTTTTGAGACTATACAATGAAAAATACTTATCTATATTTGCAATTACTATTCTAATATTTCTCAGGTGCTTAATGATATTATACTATCATATTTTTTGATATTATAGTTATAACAATATATTAATGACATTGATTATTAATGAAAACAATTATTTATATTTTCCTATTATGAATATAGGAAAATTTACTGTAGTTCAATGTCTGTAGTTTGGTCTGTGTTTTTGTTTATTGGTACTGTTTGAGAGAACCAAATGTTAAGGATACATTCTGACTTCTGTAGCCATTCTTCAAGAGAGATATGTTGTAGACTGAAAATAATGCTGTGGATATCACTCTGTATGCTGTGAATGTGTTGCTCTGATTGGTTGATAAATAAAATGTGATTGGCCAGTAGTCAGGCAGGAAGTATAGGCGGGATAAACAGACAAGGAGAATTCTGGGTAGAGGAAGGCTGAGTCAGGAGACACCAGCCCACCTTCCAGGGAGCAGCATGTAATAGCACACAGATAAAGCCACAGAACATGTGACAACATATAGATTCACAAAAATGGGCTGAGTTTAAGTGTAAAAGGTAGTCAGTAAGCCTGAGCTAAATGCCAAGCAGTTTTAATTAATATAAGCCTCTGTGTGTTTACTTGGGTCTGAGAGGCTGTAGACCAAGTGAGACACTGAATAAGGTGAATCCTGACTGAGGACTAAATCCTAGGACTGCTACTGTGTCGCTACAGGTCATTCATGCCAACTGCAGTGTACACAGGAACCAAAAACCCACAAAAATTGCTTTATAGTAGAAAATCAAGTTTAATAGACTTGAGTTTCATGAATTAAGCATAGAGGCATGTGGAGGACAGACCCAACTTCTAGAGAACTATTTGTTCCAGTGAGGGCACTATGTCCTCGAAGAAAGGTGTTTTCTCTGTGAGTCATAATGTCATTGATGAACAGACTAATATCAGGCTGCCTACATCATGCTACAGTGTTTGGGAAAGGTTCAGAAAGCTGACAACCTGGTCCTTGCTATGCAGATTAAAATTAAAAAAGCCACAGGAACACCTCACAGTGTAGAAGCTTTTGGGTTCCCTGATGACTATGGACCTTCAACATGCTTCCATTGATTTCTTCCTCTGTCAGTTGGAGGCACCAGTCACCATCTCTTGGGCAGAACACTATCAAATCCTGAACAAACCAGTGGATATGATCAGATAACAGCCTTGTATACCTTGGGAAGAAACTATCATTCCTTCATGGAACTCCATGCATTTTACCTAGTACTATCATGCTTAGGATTTACTTTCTTTTCAGGAAGACTTGATGAAATATATCCTCAAATTTGGTTTTTACCTCTAATCAAGTATGCAACTACCCATAAGAAATGGGTTTGCATGTAGTCAATGGTCTTTGTTAGAGCCCCAGGCTATCCTTGAGATTATTATGGAAGTATTAGTGAGTTAATTTTCCTTCAAAAAATAGTATTTGCACACTGGGAATAAGGAGTATGGACGTAGCAGATCCCGCACCTACCCTCTTACATCCTGGGGTAGGAGTAAAAGCTGTTCTTATTTCACAGCTCTGAAATTATACTATATGCAAACACATTCACCATTTTCCCATGTTGTTTTCTCACTAAACTGTATATTGACTGAGCTATGGGAATATGAGGGGCTGTAGAGATGGAGAAGGGTAAACAGCATTTTTTCTTGAGAGGACCTGTTTTTGTTTGTCAGCAATCACATGGCAGCTCAAAACTGTCTATACCCCTTGTTGAGGGTTATCCTATATTCTTTTTCTGTCCTTTATGGGCACAAAGTACACATGTGGGACACAAACATACATGCATGCAGGAAAATAACCCATACAAATCAAATAAGTAAATCTAAAAAAAAAATTAAATAAAAGAGTTTACTCATTGGGATTTATCTGGCTTCTCTTGGCCCTTCTTACTTGAAATTTCTCATTACTCTCTCAGTTGTAATATCTCTAAATTATGTCAGTGTTTTTAAAAGATGGATTCCAGTAACTCAAATGATACTTGCCAACTTTGACGTACATGAGAAGTAAGACTATGTTGAGACTGACTGTCATAGAGATTTGAGCATAAAATAATAATGTCTATAAACCTATGTCTGTTGCTGAAGAACATAATGTAGAAATTTCTATCATAGATGAAAGATGCCTTACCAGAGAGTCCAGAGAAGCCAGATGTGTGCTCTAATTGTTCCTCTTTTCCGTGGCTGCAGGATGCATACTTTTCCAAAGTTAGACCCTTAAGGTACATGAACACCTCAAACCAGAAGCACAAAATGGGATCTACTGAAGGACTTCTGATGACTCATTTGGTATGTTTTGCATATCCTACTGACTCTAAATGTCAGTGGGGACCAGGTGGTTTGGAGATCAGGGGTCAATCATCACTTTCATTCTTATCAACAAACATGCACGCCCATTACTTCAGAGATTCCTCTAATTCTAGAGACCTAGATCTGTCATGGAGGACTATTAAGCGATAAGTTGCTTTTGCAAGGACAGAGGTTTTCTGTTCTTCAGTAACATTGCCAAATGATACAGAGAAATACTGAGATGTTGAAATAAATTTATTCTTATAAATAAGAAACATGAATTTCTTTGTATAAACTCTTTCAACATGCGTTCACCTTAGTATATTTATACCTTAACATTCAATGGAAGCTTATGAATATTTAAATATTGAGAAACTATACCAGTGTTCTGGAAAAAAAAAAGATGACATAGAGGAATAAAACAATTAGTGATAACTTAATAGAGATAACTTTAAATGGTGGCTGGTTCATTATGCAGAAGATGTTACAAGCATAAAATATTAATATGCAAGTTTAAGGATCTTGTAGATGTATCCAACCGTCGTATTAAAGAAGAAACACAAAGCCAAGGTAAAGAGAAAAGCCCAAGAGGTCAGAGCTAAGAGCCTTACCCGCTTGCCGCTGGCTAGCCTCTCCGCCAAAACGACCTCTCCGAAAAAAGGGAGGTACTTCCTGTGCGTTCGTCTTTAAATAGAATTCTGTTCTGCCTTCTCATTGGTCGTAAACCCAAACACCTGACTGCCTCGTCACTGCTTGTTTGTACAGACCTCCAGACACACATTGGAGCCTGTGTCTCCAATACTAGCTGTATCCTTGAACACACAGAGATCTATCTAGCTCTGCCTGCCAAGTTTCAGGATTAAAGGTGTGCGCCACCACGCCAGACTCTGGCTATGGCTTGCTAATAGCTCTGACCCCTAGGCAACTTTATTTATTAACATATAACATTTTGGTACAAAAGAAAATATCACCATAGATCTTAGGAGGCAATATGCTTAGAAATAGCAAGAAGTGTGTATTTCAAAGATAAACAACAGAACATTCAAGAGGTATGAATTGTGATGGAGCCCAAAGATGGCAGCACAAAGAGATTCAAAGAAGTGTGATGAATAAGCATTGCTTACTTCTTTTCCTAATGGGGCTATTTTGTCTAAAGCAGACAAAAAGCCATTAATTCACTTTTTCCCCATGTTTTGGTGACAGAGTGTAGGAGGCAAGATGCAAAATTTCAGGATAGGAAATATCCAATGTGGTATTAGGAACAGGTAAGCACATGTCACATCTCATCATGCATTCATTTCTGCCAATCTGTGGGTCAGTATTGAATGTTTTATGCCCATTAAGAAAGAGAATGAGCTTGTGAATCAGAAGAGGGTGTCATGGTCTCCATGGCTGCAGTTATGGATGATTGTGAGCTACCAAATGAATACTGGTAATTGAACACAGGTTCCCTGCAAGAGTAACAAGTGCTCTTAATTATTGAGTCATTTCCACAGCCCACCAACACAGGCAATTTAAGCCTAAAATCTTCTTTTTTGCTTATCTGGACTGGTATTTTACTCTCAGTCAATATAAGATGTAGAAGAGATACAGGAGAGAAAACACTCACTGTGCCCACGAATGTATCAGTCAACCTATTAATTTTTTTCTATTATAAAAATAACTAACTTCATTTTTAATCTTACTTTAATTATTCAATATTTACATCAGGTATGCTTTTACAAAAATTCTTAAAGTATTTAATTTTGATTTCACAGCCATGTCCATGCTAGCCATGGGCTATAGGAATGAGTTATATACTAGCCCTCAATAGATTTAAGGCTTAAAGTTTAAGGTTTAAGATTTAAGTTAAGTATACATACTGAGGGTTATAGATATTGAAAGTAATCTAAATTTAGGCTAATCTTTTGTATAATTGGACAAGTAAGAGTATTTAAGCTTCAGAATATTTACTCAGTTATTAATTTTTCATTGATTGGTTATCTGATTCATTACTCAATTTTATACACAAGCTGATTGTATGCCTCACTTCTATGGTTTGATGCAATTAATAAATCAGCAGACAACTACTGGACACACTATATAAATAGTGACTTCTTTTGAAGTTTATCTAGTACTAAAACATCTGGTGTGCAGATGTAGCCAACCGTCTTATTAAATAAGAAACACAGAGCCGATTCAGAGATGAAAGCCAAGAGGTCAGAGCGATAGCTAAGAGCTGAGATTAAAAACCTTACCCTTCCTGCCACTGCTGTTGTACCTCTCCACAAAGAGAACTACTTCCTGTGTGTTTGTCTTTATAAAGACTTTCTGTTCTGCCTTCTCATTGGTTGTAAACCCAACCACATGACCGTCTCGTCACTGCCTGTCTGTAGGTCACTCCAGGTCTTCTATGGTTGGTATTGAGATTAAAGGCGTGTGTCTCCAATGCTGGCTGTATCCTTGAACACACAGAGATCTACCTAGCTCTGCCTACCAAGTGCTGGGATTAAAGGCACGCACCAGCTTTCGCTATGGCTTTGCTAATAGCTCTGACCCCTGGGCAACTTTATTTGTTAACATACAAATCACATTTCAGTACAAATAAAATATCACTATACTGGTGTAATTGAAATATCTGGTTCTAGAATATAGATATTTCAGAAATTCTTACAGCATACACCACTGACTATTGCTCTGAATTAACTAAGAATGAGAATATTTTTATTATAATTTGTTGAATTAATACAGAAAATCAAATAGCTGAGTATTTGAATTCCATAGGAATTTCTATAACCTTAAATTAACCAAATATACCTCATAATCACTATGTTTTAATTATAAAATGGTTGCTGGAACAATTTCCTGTGAAATGAAATATGTCAGAAAAAAATTTCATAATAATTCCCTATAAAATTTATGTTTGGTTTCTTTTTAAATTAAAATTTTAAGTTCATTCCACATAAATCTAAAAAAATATCTATTTATAAAACATCCAGAAAATGTGGGACACTATCAAAAGACCAAACCTACAAATAATAGAAAGAGGGGAAAGAGAAGAAATCCAGGTTAAATCACAGAACATATTTCCAACAAAATCATAGAACAAACTTTTCCTAACCTAAAGAAGGAGATTCGTATCATGATACAAGAAGCATACAGAACAGGAAAGAGACTGGAGCAGAAAAGAACTCTTCCCTGGCACATAATAATCAGGATACTAAATGTAAAGACAATGGAAAGAATATTAAAATCTGAAAGGGAAAAAAAGTGAAATATTAAAGGCAGATTCACTAGAATAAACCTGACTTTTCAATAGAGAATCTAAAAGTCAGAATGACAAGTGTCAGTGTTCTACAAATTATAAGAGACTACAGATTTCTGCCAAGACTACCATATCAATCAAAAAATTCATTCAGAAAAGATGGATTTAAAAAAATTCCTTAACTAACCAATTTTAAGTAGTATGTCTACAAATCCAACTTCAAAGAAGGCTCTAGAAGAAAAACTTCAACTCGAAGAGCTTAAATATACCCAAGAAAACAGAAGAAATGAATAATTTGGAACAATCAAACCAAAAGACAGGAGAAAATCCCACACTACAGGAAGAAGATAACAGGCATCAAACTGATTGTTGATAACTCTCAAGATCAGTGGTCTCAAATACCCAATACAAAGACACAGAATAAGAGATTGGATTAAAAACATGCTTCTTTACACTTTCAGAGAAGCTAGGAAACAAAGAGGACCCTAACAGGGATGTATGGATCTCCTTGGGAAGGGGAAATACATGAGATCTCCATGAGTAAACTGGGGAGGGGATGAAGGATGAGAACATGAGGAAACAGAATGGTCAAGCTGGGGGAGGGATGGAGTTGGAGAGCAATGAAAGAAATATCTTTATAGAGGGAGATATTATGGGGTTAGGAAGAAACCGGGTGCTAGAGAAATTCCCAGGAATCCACAAGGATGACCCGAGATTAAACTACTAGCAATAGTGCAGAGGGTGCCTGAACTGGCCTATCCTGGTAATCAGATTGGTGAATACCCTAACTGTCATCATAGAGCCTTCATCTAGTAACTGATGGAAGCAGATGCAGAGATCCACAGCCAAGCACCAGGCCAAGCTCTGGGAGTCCAGTCGAAGAGGGAAAATGAATTATAAGTAGTGATATATCATGTACCGTAATAAATTTGCCTGGGGATTGGAGTCCTGAGCCAGTGACTATATTAGACATATAGGTCAGGCAGTGGTGGCACACACCTTTAATGCCAGGAAGTGACATGGCTGGGCAGAGAAAGGTATATAAGGCTCGAAGAAACAGTAACCAAAGCAGTTCAGCTGAGATGATACCGGGTGAAGACTCAGAGGATTTCAGTCAGAGGATTCATGGAGTGGTTGAGGTAATAATGGGTGATGGCTGTGGTTTGCTCTGTTTCTCTGATCTTTCAGCTTTCACCCTAATATCTGGCTCAGGGATTTTTATTATAAGACCATCTTAGATTGAAACAACATCATATGAGCAATGGAGGTTATGATCATGATGGGGAAATCTACAGCGACAACTGAACCAAGCTCGTAGGAACTCAGCAAGTTAGACCAACAGCTTTGGAACCTGCATGGGACCAGACTAGGCCCTCTGCATATGGGAGACAGTTGTGTAGCTTGGTCTGTTTGAGGGGCCCCTGACCATGGGACCAAAATCCATGCTTGGTGCATGAGCTGGCTTTTTGGAGCCCATTACCTATGATGGGATGCCTTAATCAGCCTTGATGCAGTGGGAGGGGCTTGGTCCTGCCTCAACTGAATGTATCAAGTTTTGCTGACTCCCCATAGGAGCCCTTATCCATTTGAAGGAGGGGTTAGGTTAGGGGATGCGTCAGGGAGAGGTTAGCAAGGAGCAGCAGGATGGATGAAAGGGGAATCTGTAGTTCATATGTTAAATGAATGAAATGAATAAAAAATTTTCTTAAATAAAACAAAAAATAAAAAAACAGAGTTCTTCAGGTACATTTGAGAAAGACATCTTAACATTAAAAAAATGCATCTTGCCGGGCGGTGGTGGCGCACGCCTTTAATCCCAGCACTTAGGAGGCAGAGCCAGGCAGATCTCTGTGAGTTCAAGGCCAGCCTGGGCTACCAAGTGAGTTCCAGGAAAGGCGCAAAGCTACACAGAGAAACCCTGTCTCGGAAAAAAAAAAATGCATCTTAGGGCACAAGAATGGAGAAATACATCCCAAGTAAATGGAAATCATAAGCAAACTGGTATAGCCATTTTAACAACTGACAAAAGAGATTTCAAAAGAAAACTAATCAGAAGAGATATGGAAGGAACATATATACTAGTCAAAGTAAACTACACCAAGAGGATATTACAATTCTAAACAGTTATCCCCTGAACACAAAGGCACCCAAGTTTATAAAAGAAAGGCTGGTGCAGCCTAAATCACACACTGATGCTTACATAATGACAGCGGTTGAGTTAAGTACTCTGTTCTCAACAATAGACTGGTCATCCAAATCTAAACTAAATTAAAAAAAATTCTGGAGAAAATGATTTCATAAACCAAATAGATCTAGCAATCACTTACAAAATGTTTTTCCCAAATATAATATAACACACCCTCTTCTCTGCAGCTTATGAAACTTCCTTCAAATTTGACCATGTGATTGGACAGAAAGCAAGTCTCAACAGACACAAGAAAACTGAAATAACATCATGCATTCTATTTGACCACTATGTGTTAAAGATGGATATTAACAACAACAGAAGCAACAAAAAGCGTACAAATTCATGAAAACTGAACAATTCACTACTGAGTGAAAATGGGTCAAGACAGAAATAAAGATAGAAGTTCAAAGATTTTTAGAAGCAAATGAAAATGAAAACACAATATTCTCATTTTGGGGACAGAATGATGCTGTAGCATGATCTTTCTGTATGCTGTGAATATGTGTTTCTGCAACTGGTTAATAAAGAAGCTGTTCTGTCCTATGGCAAGACAGGTGATAGCCAGGTAGGAAATCCAAGAGAGCTAAGGGAAAAAGAAAGGTAGAGTCAGAGGAGATACTGCAAGCTGCCAGGGGAAACAAGATGTAATAGAACACAGGTAAAGCCATGAAATATATGTCAAAATATAGATTAATAGAAATGAGTTAACTTAAAATGTAATAGCTAGGTAGCAATAAGCATCAGCCATAGACCAAACAGTTTGTAATTACTATTAAGCCTCTGTGTGTCTATTTGGGACTGAGTGGCCATGAAACACAGGAAAACTTCTGGCTATAATTGGCACCCAGATGTTTGGCAAGAATTTCCACATAAAACCTGAGGGCTTTAAAAAAAAAAAAAAAAAAGGTTCTAAAATGGAGCCAAGAGCAACTTCCTAGCTCATGTTGCTCATTACAGGGCCCTTGGTACAGAGATTTGTTCCCTGGCTGCCACAGGCTTCAGAGGCATCATGGCAGACTCCCGGGGTCTCGCACAGGCCATGGTACAGAGAGGCTTCTCCCAGCCACTGCCTGGACACTTGGGAGCACAGTCACCGGATTAAAATCACAGGCTTTCTACTTAAAACTGCTTCCCAGAATTGGGGAGATAAGCATGACAATTTGAAACCTGTGCCATGTTGAAAAGGCGAGCAGGGCAGAGCCAGCAGCCAGTGCACTTAGCCATGCAGCTTAGCAATTTAAAAACTTAGCTGGGTGGTGGTGGTGCACGACTTTAGTCCCAGAACTTGGGAGGTAGAGCCAGGCAGATCTCTGTGAGTTCGCGGCCAGCCTGGTCTAGAGAGCAAGCTCCAGGACAGGCACCAAAACTACACAGAGAAACTCTGTCTTGTTCCCTCATGTTCTCATCTGACATCCCCTACCCTCTATTGCCCTCCTTTATCCCCAGTTTACTCATCGGAAGTCCAATCAGAGAGGGAAGCGGGATTACATGAGCAAGCGGGGGCAAGACCATGATGGGGAAATTTTACAGAGAAAACTGAACCAAGCTCAAAGGAACATGCGAACTTTAGATCAACAACCGTGGAACCTGCATGAGACCAGACTAGATTCTCTGCTTACTGGAGACAGTTGTGTAGTTGGGGTCTGTTTGAGGGGCCCCTGGCAGTATGATCAGGATCTATGCCTGCCTGGTGCATGAGCTGGCTTTCTGGATCCCATTACCTATGATCGGACACCTTGTTCACCCCTGATAAAGCAGGGAGGGACTTAGTCCTGCCTCAACTGAATATACCAGGCTTAGTTCTCCACCCATGGGAGAATTTACCCTGTTGGAAGATGGGATGAGGTCTGAGGGGGGAAAGTGAGATGAGCGGGAGGAGGGATCTGTGGTTGGTATGTAAAATGAACAAAAAATAAATAAAACTCTCCTGGTCAAAAAAAGGATTAAAGATACACAATAAAACAGATTCAGATGGAAAAAAATACAATATATTTAAAAATATACATAGACTTGAAAGAAAGAAGAGAAATAATATAGTCATAAAAATAAAGTGGTAAAAGATAAAATAATTTATAAAAGTAATAAACTACAGAATACGTGTATAATGTATAATTTACATAATGTGTAAATCCATTAAGTATATTATTGTGTTTTCTTTGAAGTTTTTGACTGTGAATGTGCATTATGTTAATGTGCAAATGTCTACAAAGAGACATTTGATTGTGGGGTCTACTAAGTTAAACCAACATATATATAAAATGTATCTTGACTTCAAAATTTGGGTCTAAGAATATTTTGCTTTGGGAAAGAGGTTCTGCTTTTGTTTCCAGAGAAAATGAGAAGCTGTGAATTCCTTCAGGTTAATATGGTTCCATCAAGGAAAACCCCCTAAGAGGTCTCCAATGGGAGCAATGGCCCAGATGATCCAACAGCTAGAACAGCTTCAAGGCAATGGGATGAGATGATGCAACCTCACAGGCTACTCCAGTCAGAACTTGACCATAATCTTAAATTTTCTCAGGATTCCCATAAGATTACCAGCGCCCCCAACTAGCAGTAAGTAGTATAGAAAGCTATGCCCAAATTCCCAAAATATTGTTTATGAATGTTTGCTTTATTTAAAGGGTTTATTGTAAATGCAATCTGTTTCTAAAGAAAAGAAATGATTAAAAAAGAGTAGATTATTGAATCTACTTTAATCCAAAAAACAATTGTTAATCTCAAAATACTTTACATTGGTATGGATTTTGGTTTATTGATACAAATTTAAGGTCAATTTTGTTTTACTATATGTATATTTCTACTCTTGTTTAAAGTATTATGTTTATAAACTTATTTAAAATTATAATGTAACATTAATAAATACAGATTAATAGTCATCTATGATAATCAAACTTATAGTCATGTTAGTTAAGTTTTCTAGGTGTACAAAAATATATTTCAATTAGGTAGGTAATCTTCAAACACTTCAAAGACCTACAGAATATGGCATTTAAAATATTTTAAGAACTTAGACTTGGCCGGGTGGTGGTGGCACACTCTTTTAATCCCAGCACTTGGGAGGCAGAGCCAGGGTGATCTCTGTGAGTTTGAGGCCAGTCTGGTCTACAGAGCGAGCTCCAGGACAGGCATCAAAGTTCCACAGAGAAACCCTGTCTCAAAAAACCAAAAAAAAAAAAAAAAAGAAAGAAAGAAAGAAAGAAAAAACTTAAACTTTTCTGGACAGTGAGACACATCAGCTCCTGGCAGCACCAATTACTTCAAAGAGGATAATGAGCATCAAAGAAATTTGTAATGGAGTTTGCTCACAATATGGAAAAGGCTAGCCATTTGGGCATGAAACTACTCCTGCCTAGTCTGCTTGACAGTATGTTGAATAACCTGGATATGCAGGACTCATGTGAAAATTACCACTGAAATTTACCAAAACAGGTGAAATGGTCCTCCAAATTTCCTGCTTCATCAAAAACTGTGCCAGATATTCTAGGTCTGTAGGCTGAAGATGGATGCCAGAACATTATAAAGGAACTTTGGGTGACTGTCCAGGCAGCCAGATATCTCTCATTTCTAGAATTTTGGAAGCTGCTTGCAATGCACTTTCTGTTTACTCAGGTAATATTATATCCTTCTGGATTCTTTGATGGAGTTGAAGATTAGATAGTTATAATTATAGTTTTCCTTTGTTATGATAAAAGGTAAATTAGATATAAAACTTTAGACTCACAATAATAGGATAGATGATAGAGCATTTTGTTTATTTTTGCCAAATGCAAATAGACTATTGTAACTGTAATTCTTGCTTGAAAACTGTTTGCTGTATGTAATTTTACTATCTTAAAATGAAAACCTTCCTCTTTGATTAGACAGAAAAGGGGAAGTGCTATGGAATGGTCTTTATGATGTGAATATGTGTTCCTACCATTGGTTAATAAAGATCCTGCTCTGGCCTACGGCATGAGTAAATCCAAGAGAGATAAGAGAAGAAGAAAGGTGGAGTCAGGGGGATGCTGCAAGCCACCAGGTGAAGCAAGATGTAACAGAACACAGGAAAATCTATGAGACACGTGGCAAAATTTAGATTAATAGAAATGGGTTAACTTAAGATGCAATAATTAGCTAGCAATAAGCCTGAGCCATAGACCAAACAGTTTGGAATTAATATTAAGGCTCTGACTGGTTATTTGGGTACTTACAAGTGGGAAAGATTTATCTGGCTACAAAATGATTGTTCTAAGAGGCAAGTTTATAGCACTGAGTGTCTACATTTAAAAAAAGAAAATGGATATATTTTATGTTAGCAACTTAAAGACACATCTGTAAGCTCTAAAAAGAAGAGAGAATAACATCAAACAAGAGACAAATACCAAAATCCAGAGAAATGTTCTTACCCTTTGTTTTTTTTTCTGGACAATACTTGATAATTATTCATATTGTATATAGTTTGCATTAAGATTAGAACTTTCTTATTTAGACAAAAGGGGGAATTGTAATGGTATTTGCTTTGCCTATGAACCTGTGCTATATGGCCCAAGGGAAGTGGTGCTTGCTGCTGTGGTAATTGACCTCTGATAAGGAGATGGAGATGGGACACAGCTCTCTCTCTTGGCTGTGAGGTGGATTTGCTCCTGGTCAGATCAGAGGACGACTTCTACTATCTACTCCATTCTGTAATTGTGAGTGCATTTATATCAAATATATAAGATATAGCTGCATATATGTCTTTGTGTTCGAGTCTCTTATCAGTTTTCTGATATTATATCAATTATATAAATTGATATTATATAAATTGATAAATTATATCAATATATCAATATATTGATATAATTTATATCTTAATAAATTCTGTTACCCATTTAAAAAAAAAGAAGAAGAGAGAAAGAGCACATTGCAAAGATAGAAAGAGTAATCAAATTTGTTGTTGAAATCAATAAATAGAAACAAACAACAAGAACAAAAACAACTAGAATAAATCAAACAAAATGTTGATTCTTTGAGAAAATCAATGATATTGTTATTCTCTTAGCCAAATTTATTAAAATGCAGAGAAAGAAGATCCAAATTAACTAAATTAGAGATGAAAAGGGGGACATAACAAGCGACCTCAAAGAAATTCATAAAATCAAACCAACATAATTTTTAAAAAAATGTACTCCACAAATTTGGAAAGCTAAAAGAAAGAGATACTTTTCTTAAATATACAACCTACTAAAACTATATCTAGGTAAGGTAACACATTTATCTATATATTCATTTTTAGTGTTTTTTTTTAAAAAAAACTGAAAATCAATTTGTTTCATACTGTTTCTGGCTGTGGGTCTCTGTTCCCATATGCTGCAGGGGGAAGCTTCTATGATGATGACTGAATAAGGCCCTGATCCATGAGTATAGCAGAATTTCCTTAGGAATCATTTTATTGATACCTTTTAAAAAGACCTTTAGTGTTTGCTTTTGCCCTAGGTCTCTGGACTATCTCTTCTCTGGTTCTTGGTTACCAAAGCAGTGTTGGGTGTGCATTCCTTCTCATGGAACAGGCCTAAAGTCAAGTCAGACAAGGGTTGGCCACTCTCACAAGTTTTGTGCTAAAGTTTTCCTAGAATATCTTGCAGGCAGGACAAATTTTAGGTCAGAGGTTTGGTAGCCATCAGAGTACCTTCTTCCACACTAGAACATAGGGGTGAAGGCTCCATGTAGGTACCAGGTGGACTTCTCTGTGTTCAATGAGTTGTATGTTTTGTCCTAAAAATGGGGTCCAGCTTTCAGTTTGATGGAGCAACCTTTGCCTTAAGAACAGCCTGGGTAGTTTGGGGATTTCCATGGCCAGCAACTTAACTGAATGTAACTCATTCTTGCTACTGAAAGCCTCATTTTGTGACAAGATGACAAGGTGAGAAAGTATCCCCCAGTTTTAGGAAACATCAGTAGGATCACCTTCATATATTTTAGGAAGTTTCTACTGCACTAGGTTTCAATATCATCCTCAAATGCCCCTCAATTCCAGCTGTGTCTCCCTGCATTCTCTCTAACTTTTTTTCTTTTTCTTTTTTTTTGTTTTTTTTGAGACAGGGTTTCTCTGTGTAGTTTTGTGTCTTTCCTGGAACTCACTTGGTAGCCCAGGCTGACTTCAAACTCAGAGATCTACCTGTCTCTGCCTTCCCGAGTGCTGGGATTAAAGGCGTGGGCCACCACCGCCTGGCCTCTCTCTCTATCTTATCTCCCCTTCCTCTTCCCAACTGAGTCTATATTTCCTGTCCCCACATGCCTGTAGTCTGCTTGTAATATCTATTCTAATTTTCTTCTCTGGGAGATTCATGTGCCCCCTACCCTCCAGACCATTAATCTTTACCTATCCTTTCTGGATCTATGGATTGTAGCTTGATTATTGCTTACTTAATGGCTAATATCCACATGCAAGTAAATACATACCATACTTATCTTTCTGAGTCTAGACTTCCTCAGTCAGGATGATTTTTTTTTTCAGGATGATTAATTTGAGCAATTTGTCTGCAAATTTTATGATGTCATTTTCTTAAACATTTGAATAGGTCTTCATCGTGTAAATGTACCACATTTTCTTTATCTTCTGTTGAGGGGCATCTAGATTGTTTCCAGTTTCAAGTTATTATGAACAAAGGTGCAGTGAACATCCTTGAGCAAGTATCCTTGTGTCAGGATGGAGTGTCCTTTGGGTATATAGTAAAGGGTGGTATGGCCATGTTTTGAAGTAGATTGATTCTCTGCTTTCTGAGGAATTTCCATAGTGGCTGTTCATGTTTGCACTCCAACCCACAGTGAATGAATATTCCCTTTATTCCAAATCCTTGCCAGCATGAGTAGTCATTTATGTTGCTGATCTTAGCCATTCTAACAGATTTTGAGTCTCACGAGGTCCAGTTTATTAATTATTGATCTCAGTGCCTTGCCTAAGTTTTGCTGAGGAAGCTGTCTCCTGTACCAGTGTGGTCACGGTTATTCCCTACTTTCTCTTCTGTCATGTTCAGTGTGTTTGATTTTATGTTGAGGTCTTTAATCCATTTTGCCTTGAGTTTTGTGCAGAGATAAATTTGAATCTACTTACATTCTTAAAAGATTTGAAGATTTTACTATACAAATCCTTTCCTTGGTAGGATAGATTGTCCAAGATATGTTTTTTTATTATTATCTGAGGCTATTGTGAATGGTGTTGTTTCCTGATTTCTTTCTCAGTCTCTTTGTCATTTGTATATAGGAAGGGCACTGATTTTTGTGAGTTAATTTGGTATCAAGTTTCTTTGCTGACAATGTTGATCAGTTGTAGGAATTCCCCTGTGGATTTTATCAGTTATGAATATTATCATATTTTCTTCAAATAAAGATACTTTGACTTCTTCCTTCCCAATTTGTATCCCTTTGATCTCCTTCAGTTGTCTTATTGCTTGACCTAAGACTTCAAGTACTTTGAAGAAATATGGAGAGAGTGGACATCCTTAACTCAGTCTTGATTTCAGTGGAATTGCTTTGGGTTTTTCTCCATTTTATTCAATGTCAGCTATAGACTTACTGCAAACTGCCTTTTTTTTTTTACCTTTAAAGATATCCGTTGTATCCTTAATCTCTCCACCAGGACTTGTATTATGAGAGGGTGTTGGATTTTATAAAACTACTTTTCTACATCTAATGAAATGGCCACATGTTATTTTTAAATTTGTTTGTATGGTGGATAAAATTTGATTTTTTTTTATATTGAGCTATCCTTGCATATCTGGGATGAAGCCTACTTTATCACTGTGCATGATCTTTTTGATGTGTTCTTGGATTCAGTTTGAAAGTATTTTAAGGACTATTTTTGCATCTATATTCATAAAGCAATTGGTTAGAAATTCACTATCTTTGTTGTGTATTTATGTGATTTCAGTCTCAGGTTAATTGTGGCATCAGAAAAAGATTTGAGCAATGTTTTTTTCTGATACATTTTATGGAATAATTTGACTAGCATTGGAGTTCACTCTTCTTTGAAAGTCATAGAACTCTGCAGTAAAATCTGGCCCTGGCCACTTTTAATGATTGATTCTATTTCACTAGCGGATACAGGTCTATTGAATCTGTTGGTCTGTTCTTGACCTAATTTGGGAAAATTTTTCACTTCTTTTATATGTTCACTTTGGTGGAGTATGGGTTTTTAAAGTATGTTCTTATAATTCTTTGGGTTTCCTTAGTGTCTGTTGTTATGTCCAATCTCCATTTCTGATTTTGTTGATTTTGAGATTCTTTCTCAGTCTTCTTTGTTAGTTTGGATAAGGGTTTGTCTATCTTGTTGACATTCTCAAAGAGCCAAGTCTTTATTTCATTGGTTCTTTGTATTATTCTCATTTCTCTTTTATTTATTTCAGCCCACAGATTGATGGATTCTTATAATCTACTCCTCTTGAGTGTAATTATGTCTTTTTGTTATAAAACTTTCAGGTGTTCTGTTAAGTTGCTAGGAAGAGATCTCTTTGACTCTCCAGGTTTTTTGTTTGTTCTTTTGATTATGATGGCCTGATATTATCTATCTCTGTGTTTTCATGGGTGTAGTTTACCCCTTTAGGTTGAAGTTTTCTTTCCAGCATCTTCTGTTGGGTTATATTTGTAGGTGCAAATTGCTTAAATTTGGTATTATCATGGAATATCTTATTTTCTCTATCTACGGTAATTGAAAGTTTTCTGGGTATAGCAGTCTGGGCTGTCATCTGTGGTCTCTTAGAGTTGGCAACACATCTGTCCAAGGCCTCTGGCTTTTAGAGTCTCCATTTAGAAGTTAGTTGTAATTCTAATTAGTTATCCTTTATGTTTCCTCTTTAAGAACCTCTCTCATGTTCATACAGATAGTTTTAAGGTCTTTCTCCAGTGCTTCATCTATGTTGGAAAATTGTGAGCCTGCTTTGGTAAGATTACTAGGCTCTAGTAAAGACATACTGCATTTGTTTTTGCTTTTCACTACTATCTATGCATCTGGGGTTGGGATGATCATAGGTCTAGGTGCTGATTTTTGCATTCGTCTCTTTTGAGTGGGTGTTTTGTTTCTTCTCTGGATTTTCAGAGTGTGGTTGTTATGTGTTGCCTGTTTTCCTGGCCTGCTGAGCGAGTGTGTTCATACAGAATGCTTGCTGGTATTGGAAGCTGTGATACTGTTATCTTTTGTGGGAAGGAATGTTGGAAGAAAAAGTCTTTGTGATCCTTGAGGATGGGATCTAAGAGGAAGAGGAAGTCAAGCAAGTTTCCAACTACAGAGCTGTTGATGAGACTGGGAGATTTGGTTCTGGAGGTCAGAAAGAGAGGTACAGTCCTCTTTCAACCTACTTGTGGCCCTGGGAGGAGAAGCCCTTGGGTTAGCAAGGGTGCTTTCTAGGTTTGGGGGCTTGGATAAAGTAACAAGCAAAGGAAGGAAAGTTAGAAGGGGGAGGTCTGCAGGATCCACAGGAGATGCCAGCAAGAGTGCAGGGTAGTCTGCAATAGGTCTTCTGCTGTGTTGTTGGGGGTGAGACTGTGGGACTGGATCTGAGGGGAAAGAGGGAGAAGAGAAGATCTTCAGGCAACCTACATAGTGTTCTGGCAGGCATAGTCTGTCTGTTTTCGGAGGTGGGGTGCCTAATGGAGTTGGGCGCTGGAGAAAAGTGAAAATTGGGGTACGGAATTTAGGAAGGGAAGGTCTGTGGTATCTACAGGAGATGTGAGCATGGAGGAAAGAAATCTTCAGCTCACTTTCTGTTGCAAGAATTGGGATGAAACTGGAGGGTTGGATTTGCAGTAAAGGAGGGGATGGTGAATATCTTCAGTTGGCTTACCTGTTTCCCTGTCCTGCTCAGCTGGTGTCATTCCAGTGAATGCCTGCTGGTGAGGAGGCTAGGATAATGGGGTGAGTTGGGAAAAGAAAAGTTGGGGGAGAAAATCTTTGTGGTCCATTGGGGGATGGGATCAAAAAGTAAAGGTAGACATCAGCGGGTTTTTTTCTGTAGAACTGGGGATGAGACTTGGGGTATCTGGAGGAGCAAAAGGAACTACTCAAATCTTAACATTATTGGAAAGTCTCATCAAAAATCAACTGGACATACGTAGAATATTTAAACTCAACCTTTTTCTTAACACTCAGTCTTGCTACTAATCTTGTACTTTGTGGTGACTTTTGATGTTTATGTTTGAGAAGTCTTGCCATAAACACAAAAGGTTTATGCTTCATTTGAATAATAATTTCTGCTGTTGTGATTAGTTTACAAGGCAATCTTCTGTGTAACTTTTGATGTTCTCAAGGGTAGAAATCAGGCATTCTTCATTTTTTTAACCTGTCCTTATATGATATTCAAGAAACATTCAATGATTGAAACTTGTGAGTGACTAATAAGTACTAGTGAAGGCTGTGGTCCCTGTTGCTTATGACAAATGTATATTAAATTTCCACAATTGTGTTAGCAATGAACACATAATTTATCATATGCTTCTACCTCTTGTGGACTCAGATTAAAATTTTTATTCAAAATATATTCAAAGAAGAATCATGATATTTTTACTAGAAATTACTTCCACTCATCTCTGGTATGTTGATCTAAGTGAGGAAATAATATTAGTGTTCTTAAGTATATACTGAGGCCTTCACCCTGAGATTTGTTTCTGAGAAGATCTCTTCACTCTTTTAGTATTGCACTGACCTTTGTATGACTTTCTTCATGTGGCTCACCTATGGGAGTTCCTAGTAGAATACTGAGTTGAAATTTACTTTGAGGATTATATGCATGCAATCAGATTGGACAATGATGGATAATGAACCAGAATAGAGTCATTTTATCACTACATTTTTTAGACGAGTATTATTTATTTTTACACTAGTTCTCTAGGTTATCTATTCTCAGGTTCTTGGTCACACAGGCAGTGTCAAGAATGGGTTCCATCTTGTGTAGTTGGACAAAATCGACATTCTAAAAGTCCTGGTAATATAACACTTGCAAATAATGTAGAACGATTGAGGTTCAATGCAAAGACATTCAAAAAGTCACCTAGTATATTAAAGGCTGAGATCTATAAGAATGTTGACAATTCATAAGTAATTAATGTGTAGCCCTGTTAAAGTTCCAAGTGGCCATGGCAGATATAGGACAACAAACATTTCCTCTTGACAACTGTTTTAAGATTTACGGTTATCACATTTCATGATATCAGTATGTAGAAATATAAAATATTTCTCATTGCTATAAATGAGGGGCTGTTACATAAACATATAAAAATGAAAACAACACACACATGCTATAGTTGACACAATGACCAGGTCTAGAAAGGAATCTATGCGCTATGAACAGAAATAGGAAGGCTCTGTCTTATAGACCTATCTACTCTGCAATAGACTTTCCGTGATGTTTGTTGTGTCATCTGTAAAGCTTTTCAGTGTCTTCTCTTCTGAATGAATACTACACTAATACTTCCACATCCAGACTAAGAATCTTATCTGAACCAACAAACAAAAGCTAAACTGCCCCTCTTTTTCTATCTACTGTAGAAAGCAAATCAGAGAATTCTGATAAGTAAAATTTCATCTATTCCTTTCTACACTCTAACATTTTTCTTTCCATAACCTCAGGACACATGCCCTTTAAACACTCTTTAAAGATTTCTCGGAACAATCTTTGGAAATAGTTGTTTTACTATCCCAATACACAATAATAAGGGGCATAGAGTAGAAGAAAACAGTGAAGAAAAAGAATAAATTTATGAGCTATTGGCCAATTGAAATATTATATGCTAATGACGTTAACTGTAAGATCATGTTTCCCAATGAACATGAATTTAGTAGAAACATATGTGGAGTTATACAGTACACACTTATGCTGGATATTAAAAATGTCATCATTCCAGATGCATAACTGATATAAAAATACAAGTGGTCTATATTTTAATTCCCACCATAATCCACATCCTCAGAAACCTTCTGTTTAGAAAATATATTTTAAAATTGAGATGTTTTACCCACTACACACAGAAACAGATACTTAAACACTGGTACTAAATGAGGAAAGTTCCATTTGGATTACAGGTCTGAAAAGGTTCCCAGAAAATAGATTTGGCTTGTAAAATTATGATATTAAAGGGAATTTAGAAAAATTCATTGTGTCTGACTGATTTTAGGAAGGAAGAGATAAGGTATATTGAGGGGCTAAGCATGTGGCTATCCTATGTAAAACCATATAATTCATCATGAAGTTGGCATCACTCAGTACAATCAAATATACTCAACATACATTCCTATGTAATTATAAATAATGCATATATTTTCAGACACATTGATTTGAATATTGGGACCACTCCTCCTACAGAAATATATTATTCTGGAAAATGTTACTGTCATTTTGAAAAAGAAAAAAATGGCTACAAAATCCAAACAAATTAAGTATAAGTTAAATGTAGTACATGATGAAACATGTCTGTAATTCTGAGATGCAAAAGACAGTGGCAGGAAGACTGACAAAAATGTTAGGCCTCTTTTGATATTTAAACATTTTATTTTTTAATATTCATCTTGGATATGACAAAGTTCTATTTTTTGGTTCAGAGATAAACTATTACACAATTGCCACCAATTCTTTACTTGTGTCCTGTACAGAACACAGAGATTGGAGGCAGAAGTGAATGTGTTAGTAAGTTTCTTGAATAACACAGTTCCGAGGAAGCAGTATAAAAAGGAATTGTAAAATCAGCAAATCAGAAAAGGACAGATACAAACGCTAATTCTCCAGAGCAGTGAGTAAAACCAAGCTCTTTAAAAGTGGAATACTTTATATAATTAGTCAATAGCAAGTTGGGGGAGGAGCTATAAAGGGGGTGCATTGCACGGACATTTGTTGAAAGTGATCTTAGAATTAAATGCCATTCAATTTAATGTTGAATGCAAAAGATGTGGTCTGGTGTAGACTTTGGAATGCTGGTAATAAGAATGTTTGGAATTCAGTATTAGCCAAAAATACCTCACACAGTCTATGTGTTCCATCTAGTTTATGGTACCTTTGTCAGGCATGGGTTGGTTGAGAAATGATTTAGGGCTTCAGTAAAATACAATAGCTAAGACAGACCACCAGAAATATGAAAGGAGATTACACTTAGAAGAGCAAATCCACAAAGATACCCCCACAATAGACTACTGGCAATGGTCAAGAGACAGCCCGAACTGACCTACTCTGGTGATAGGATGGCCAAACACCCTAATTGTCATGCTAGAAACCCCATCCAATGACTGAGGGAACTGGATGCAGAGATCCATGGCCAGGCCCCAGGTGGAGCTCCAGGAGTCCAATTGGTGAGAAAGAGGAGAGTATGTATGAGCGAGAATTGTTGAGACCAAGGTTGGATAAAGCACAGGGACAAATAGCCAAACTAATGAAACACATGAACTATGAACCAATAGCTGAGGAGCCCCCAACTGGATCAGACCCTCTGGATAAGTGAGACAGTTGATTAGATTGATCTGTTTGGGAGGCATCAGGCAGTGGGACCGGGTCCTGTACTCAGTGCATGAGTTGGCTGTTTGAAACCTGGGGTTTATACAGGGACACTTGGCTCAGCCTGGGAGGAGGGTGCTGGACCTGCCTGGACTGAATCTACCAGGTTGAACTCAATCCTTAGGGGAGTCTTTGCCCTGGAGGAGATGGGAATGGGGAGTGAGCTGGGGGGGAAGGCGGGGAGGGGGAGGGGGAGAACAAGGGAATCCGTGGCTGATATGTAAAATTAAATTAAATTGTAAAATTAAAAAAAAAGAAGAGCAAACAGTCCCAACAGTGAGCTAAATACATGTAGAAGAAGCAGAGAAGATACCAGGGACAAAAGTGAATTTCAAGTGACACAATAAACTTCATAAAGAACAGTGATGCTGTTTTGGTAAAGTAGTAGTTCTAGGTTCTCCTCCAATACTCCCCATGACTTCATTAGCAACAAGTAGTTAGCAAGGTTTCCACTACCAGGCATTGTTTCACACCTGTTGAGTGGGGTCATAAATAAAATCAGAGAGAGCGATTACAGCCAAGTTATGTGTACCACTGCCACACCCATGCTGTTACTGTGGCATGCTAATTCGTTAAGATGGTTCATATATTCTATTCCAATGCAGAATATTCCTTATCACTAGTTCTGTATCTATACATTACCCCTAATTATGTTCAATATAAATTACAAAAATGCATTAATAAGAATTAGTTTACTTTTTAAATTTTACTTTTATTTATCTGTTTAGTTTTTGAACGGATTTGTGTGTTGAATGGGTATGAACATTCTCACATGTGTATGTGGAAGCCAGTGGACAATTTGAGGGACTCACTACTAATTTTCCAGCATGTGGGTTCTAAAGGACTGAATTTGTCATCAGGCTTGATGGCAATCGCTTTTATCAGCTTCCTGTATCGTTGCACCTAGAGCCATTCTTTTAGTAATGTCAGAAGTTACGCTAACAAAGCCTCACCAGCATGACTGCCTAAACATATTTTGAACAGGGGCCACAATGACAGACATGCAAACGTGGACCTGAGAAAGCCGATCATGTCTCACCCCCCCCAAAAAAAAAAAACAAAATAAGAAAAAGCAAACAAAACTACAGGTGAGTAAGGAATGCTGAGAATGGGAGAAATGATCTCTCTCCAGGAAGTGGTGAGGGACTTATGGGACAGTTTAGAGGGAGGAAGGGAAACATATTGTAATTATAACATGATCTCAAAAATTGAAAAATGACTAAAAATAACAAAAGAAAGCTATAAGCTGAGAAAAATAGTGTTCCTCCAAGAAAAGCACACCAACTTGTTACTCACCATCAAAGTTGAAAACAGGTCCACACAAGTTATGCTATACAGAATGAACAGATTTTTTTAAATATATTTAGGACTATGTGTGTGTGTGTGTGTGTGTGTGTGTGTGTGTGTGTGTGTGTATGTATATACAAGAATAAGAGGCTATGAATTTGAAAGAGTTGGTGGGAGCTACATGGGAGGTCTTGGAGGGAGGAAAAATTAGGCAAATGGTGTAATTATATTACAATCTCAAAAAACATAAAACAAAAAATGAGTGTCAAATATTGAACATAAAGTAGAAAATAGTATTCTACCCAAGTTTAATAATGAATAAAAATTGAATTTATTTTTATTTCGGGAGGAATAAAAGATGAAGAGGAGAGAAGGGATGAAGAGCAAAGAGAATGAGGGAAGATTCTAGAAGTGAATTTATTAAAGTTGGCTAGACATGTATGGAACAAACAAGTGTGGCTATAACATGACAGAATAAAGAACCCTCATCATAGAAATCTTCATGTTCTTCACTCTGGGGTAGGTCACATTAATCTACATGGAGGAGGAAAATTACAGAATGTTTACACAGAACCATATATATACACACAACCCAAATAAAAACATCAAGTGGATGCATGGAATCTGACAAAACCTGAGTCAGTGAGGCAGGATTGCATCAGTCTCAAACTTTGCTGTGTTACCATGGCATATTTATTACAAGTGCAGAACTAAGGGGAAAGGCTAGAGTTTTTGTACTTCATTTTTATTTCTTTCTTACTGTGAAACAAGCTCAAATACTTTTAAAGTTTGAAAGGTAAAAGATATCAGTTGTTAAGTTTCTTATAAAATAATAAGCTATTCTGATGTCTACATTTCAAGTTCCCCATTTGGAATTTGTGCTGTTCAGCTCTTTTTAGTAAACTGAAAACATTTTATGTTACATAGCTCAAATTAGTATGTATTTATTATTCAAAATTAATTATAATGATATAAACTATTTTCATATAATTCTATAATTGTATGTTTTAATTATTGAAAAAATTGATTAAATACTTTTCCCCATTGAGGTAAGAATGTTAGAAATACAACAAATACAGAACCGTTTTAAAGATGTAGGAAGTATGTGGTTTATTCATTATGGAACAGTAGGGTTAGAAAGAAGTGTTACAGAAGAGAAGTGGATGGACATAGGTTGTTTCCGTTTCTAGGCTCTTGTGCATAGTGGTACACTGAACATAGAAAAGTGCAAATCTCTTTGTCATGTCAAGTTAATATGTTTGGGTATGTATTCCACACTGGATTGTTTTATCATACAACACCTATCCACGAAGAAATGAAGATATTCTAAAGGGGCCCTGTACCACCTCCATTAATCTACCTCACCACTGAAACAGCAGACACTCATTGAATTGGAATCTTCCCAGAACTCACACCAGAAGAAGGAAAAGGCTTCTGAAAAAATATTTCAAATATTCCTGACAACTTAGACCCCACTGAGGGAGAGAGTATAGCTGAAGCAGTTATGTGTCAATGATAGGCAGGGCTCCACTTAACTAGGACCACTTATTTATACATTTATAGAGATGTGTGATTTAACTAAACATAGTATCAGGACTCAAAAGTTGGAAGATGTATTTGGGGCTGCCCATCTTATTCTTCTTCCCAATATGGTCACATTGAACAAACCTTCTCTGTTTTTTTTTGTTATTACTTATCTGTATAATTATCCCAGTGAGGAGTGAGGAGTCTAGCTTGTTAGGACTATCAAGACAGAGACTGTGACCCAACAGCTCCAGTAACAATATTGTAACTATGAATATTTCAGTCCCAGTGATATTCAATAAAGCTGAGTAATTTTTAGACACCATGCTGGGAAAGTGAGAGCTTTATTGGCAATAAGCCAGCATGTTGGAAAGATGAGAACTTACGCATCCCCTTATTTAAAAACAAGCATCATCTTGTTTGGAGGAGCAAGCACAATTCTTTCCTAGGGACTGGAGGTGTGGTGCTAGGAGGAAAGTATCACCAGTTTCGCTGCAAGTCTGTTTGTCTAATGCCAAGCTTTCTCTTGTCCTTAGGGCACCAGAGATGCTGGAGTCTGTAAACATAAAGGAAAATTCTGAGAAATGTCATCACTCATGTCATTTTCATTACTTTTCTCGGGAGTTGCTAGCATTGGAGTGCATCATTAGGAGATCCGAAAAGCATCGTTATCCCAAGAAGGGTGGCAGATGCTGCAAAGCCCATTTCACCCAGAGTACAGGGGAGAGCAGCTGTCCCGGTGAAGCGGCAGTAGTTAGATGAAGGACAAATGCCAGCAAAAGGAAATTCAGATTTTCATAGACTAAGAACTTTAACTTATTTAACAAAACCCACTAGAAATGCCAAATAAATAAATGTGAAATAAGCAAAAAAAAAATCAAATTAAAAGGCAAGCTGCCTTATTTGGTACACTGCTTGTCAAACAAGCAAGAAATTGAGCTCAGATTCTTAAAATGCCTAGTGTGAGATTCTTATATCAATCTGCATATTCTGTTCATTCCATGATCTTCATGGAATAAACACTTAAGGAAGAGATAATATTTCCTCAGCAAAATAAAAGAATTTGTTCCTAGAAAATGAGGTAAAAAGAGTTTAATTATATTAACCTTATATGAATGAGAGAAATGTAATAGTAATTATGAGAGACAATAAAAGCTCCTGGCAAGAGAAAAGAGATGAAAAAAGACAGAAATGTTGATTTGACCTATGTATTTCTCCACATTGAGTTTTCTTAGCATAATGTTTATACACGGTGGCAAACATGCATGGGCCTATGCATGTGTGCATGTGCGCGCGCACACACACACACACACACACACGCATACACATACACAAATATATACACATAGACATTCTCTCACACACTTTTAAAATCAGCTTTAAGTTAATACATGGCACAAAATTACTTGTTAATATAACAGAATGTTTCAGTGCATGTGCAGAATTCATGATATTTTAGTCTGGTTGTATAAGTGATCTCATACAATTATTATTTTATGAGGACACTGATTTTAATTTATTTTTAGATTTACTTATTTTATGTGTATGTGTCTTTTGCCTGCCTGCATGTATGGGTACCATGTGAAAGCCTTGGTGCCCAGGGAAGCTGGAAGATGGCATCATATCCATCTGAAACTAGAATTAGAAATGGTTGTGAGCTACCATATTGGTCCTTGGGAATCTAACTTGGGTCCTTTGCAAGGGTGCAAGGGCTCTTTATAAGCTGAATCTTCTCTCCCAAACCCTGAAGGTGACATTTCTAAAGTCATTTACTTTAGCTTTTAAACTGTACAAGACAGCATTGTTATCTATGGTCATCAAGTTACACAGTGTCATACCAGGACAATTTGCCCCTCATTATCAGGATAAATTACTACCCATATCTTCTAATATTCAGAGAAATGAAAGTCTGTCCTTCCTAATAGTTTGGCTAAACTTCTTACAGTTTTAGAGTTCTGTAGGAAATCCATTGATATAGTATCATTAAAATGAATTTCATTATAGCATGGTGATCCATGCATGTAATCCCAGCACCCATGAGGTCAAACTAGGAGAATTATTATGAATTTGAGAGTAGCTCAGGCTACAGTATAAAACCCAGTCTCCAGCAATAAAAAAAAAATAAAAAAGAATTTAACATGAAAACACATTAATAAAATAGAAGAGAATTTTACATCACTGAATATATTGACTGGTTTGTTTACCTACATCTTAGGTTAATAATTTGTCATTTGCAAAAGTCTTTAGTTCTGCTTGTATGTTTTCATAGAACCCAATCCTAAAGTAATGCATTTATCACTATTCTGAATACTATTTACAACTTGGAATCAGTTATTCCTTAGTGGTCTAATTTTTACTTATTTTAACAACTTTTATTTCAAAGAAATTATGTTTCATAAAGCCCCCAAATTACATTTTGCCACTCAGGAGGGCAAAGGTAGTTGTATGTTGTTGTTGTGTATTTCATTTTCTGATAATAAGTTAGAAAGTAAAGCTTAGATGCTTAAAGCATATAGAAATTTAAAAGAAGTAAATTGTATTGCTCTCTGCCATTGTTCAGTGTGTCTCCACAATCTGAGCAATGAACAGATCACAGAAAATTCTTCATGGTTTTTAACTAGCCCTCATTCAACTTTGAGGTACTATAAATAAAAAGGTTCCATATAAAATAAATTGAATATTTGATTGGTTAAAAAGTGATTGTCAGTCTTCCTTATGTTTTACTGTTAGTAAGCCATACTCAATAGATACTTATTAATGTCTATGAGTTATGAGACTTTGGTACTCTTGAAAAATATAATAATCAGCCTTTACTGTGGAGTTAGACTGCACACTTCATGTTCAATCAGTAAAAGACCCACGACTCCTTGGGATTGTAAAAAGAATGAGATCTACACATTGAGATCTACACAAATTCAAATGTGTGGTTCTTGAGGACCACTTCATAGAAAAAGAGACTTTATGATTGCACTGTTAATTTTTTTTAAATAAAGGGTACTTTATTACATTTGAATCTGTAATATATGACTTAGCAAAGTTTGAAAAAAATGACTGTTCTTATCATTTGTAACGCAAACAATATTAGGTCCAGCCTATATTGTTTGCTCCCAGGGTCCGCGGAAGAGTCTACCAACCAGCTGAGGATTCTAATGTGAGGGATATTCAATGAATCTAAGCACACTGAGTTCTTTAGTCCATTCACTTTATTCTTTTAAGTCAATTCTATCTACACAGTTTCTTTTCTGCTCTCTTAGTTCCTCTCTGTTCCTCCTGCTCTCAGTTCCTTCTGCTGTTCTCTTATCGTTCTACCTTGTTCTTTCCATCTCCATCCTCATCTTTGTTCTTCTCAATCAATTCTCTCTAACGCTCTCAGAGAACCAGCATATATACCCAAACAGTAATTCTTTGGCAAAGCAATGCAAGACTTGAAGTTTTCAGGGTCACGGAGAGAGGTGATAAGGATCCACACATAAAGCAATTAATTGTCAGCTTCCAATTACAACCCAAAAGGGGAGTGGCTAAAGGGGAGTTCTCTGGTAGGGTCAACTAAAGGCTAAGCTCAATTAGGGAATTTATGTGCTCAAACTCTAATCTAGAAATGGCTAGATAGAATGTTAGGGGCCAATAAGTCACAAGAAAGTAAACTGTCTTTGGCGCCACTTTTCCCACTTGTCTTGGCTGCAGCTGCTTTCTGATAGGGAGGGGGACATATGCTAGGTGGCTAAGTAACCTATGTCAGAACATGTAGCATTTGGTTAGTAAAAAGCACTTTTGCTCAGAGTAATTGCTGAGGAGAAAATCTAGGAATAGCATCTGGCTGAGGAGGAATTAAAACTTAATTTGCTCAAGAAAGAAGCTTGGTACCTATCAACTGCCTGGCCTTGTAGGCAATCTCCTTGGGTCAGTGGGAAGTAACTGCCTTAACTCATTAACCAGCAAATGGCTAAAACATCATCCCAGGAATGTGAGCAGTAAATCTCTTAAGTTAGGATCTTTTGTAAATAACCCAGAGTGAAGGTAAGGGGTTGAGAGTTTGTTAGTGGTTCTTTTCTCTATCTGTGAGTGAGATGAACTAATGTTTGTCTATGTGCAGTTTTGTCCTTGGAAAAAGGTATCTCTGCCGAAATACTTTTGTTTGGAGATTGGCCCTGGCCAGATAAATGTTAATGAAAAATAAGCACAGCTGAGGACAGTAATCCAAATACCCCAAATGTATAGGGAAACTTGTGTCCAAAATTGAGATGCAATTGTGAGATTACATGTACACATAACATGGAGATGCATGGTAAATGGGGAGAATCATAGCTGTTATTACATAAGAAGATTACAACAAGAGACAGCCAGTTCATTCAAAAGGCAGTAATTCCATAACACCTTGCATGATGGTTTCTTCTAACAGAATCCTTAGTTCTGATAGGTTGACCTTCTGAACACTGGTTGTCACTGCTGTATACTCTCATGGACTTTCGCTACCAGCGGCTCTCAATAGATTTGTTTTGTAGCTTAGTCATTGAAATATCTTTCCATTGCATTGAAAACTGTCAAGATACTTGAATTGGTCTTTAAATTTTAATAAGAACATGATTTAGTAATCATGCTAAGTTCTAATTAAAAACACTATCTGCAAACTGTCAACTCTTCTATATAAAAGTTGTGTGGATACCATCAAAATTGGTATAACAAAGTGACTACACATTCCACAGACTACATTATTGAAGCAAGTTAATCAGTTGAGTCCTCTTGGAGGATCATAAGTAAAGCAACTCTTATTTACTGAATACATAATACATAGCAAGGGAAGTGGTAAATCAGATGCTGAAACATTGTAAAGGCAACAGTCCTTCAAAAATAGTATTCTCCTTTTATCTATAAATAATCTATGGCTCAAAAAGTTGAATAACTTATGCAAGAATATGAAATTTTTTTGGTCAAATGCAGAACAAAAATTCATTATTTTAAAACATAGCAAATGGAAATAATAAATTTTGGACAAAAATTTATATTAACCCTAACACAAAAAGGACACAGGATAATTCTTTTAAATCACACTTTTTCCCTGCGGTTCACTTCCAGCAAGGTGAAAGATTTTCCCCCTAGGCTTTTTAGACTGTAACAGGAACAGAAATATGTAGTTTGTAATCTTTAGAAATGGGATTCTGTCACTTGGTATATAAATGGAAATAAACTCATTTATATTAGTATCTCTACCAGTTGTTCACATGTTATATTCTGGTAATGCTTTATTGTGTTCCAGAGACAAGATCATGAAATCTACAGTAGATTGGGTTGTTTGTCCTATTTCATAATTTAAGCATTATTTCAGAGGTCATCTATGATCTGAAATATGTATGTGCAGACATCTTTATTGAATTTTCACTATGAATAATAGCATGTAAGCCAGAATAGAAGAAAGAATAAAGATAGATATGAATTTGGAGCTGTAGTCATATAGGAAAGATAGGGAGTCATTCTCAAGGTTCTTGGGCAGGTAAATGAAAGGAAAAAGGCAGAACTGTACATACTTAGAATGTAGATGGCTGGTATTGGTGGTGCAGGACAGTCCTGTTTACATTAGTCATTAGCATGGAGCTTCAGAGACCAAATCCCTCTATCCCACAGTCTTCTTGTTTCTACTCCTTCCTCCATCCTTCAAACCATAGTTTTCTGAGTGAGCAGAACAATGGTACAATTGAGTTCTGCTACAAGACACATCGAGACTACCATATTTAAAGTTATGTTGTTAAATATTATGCTACATATTTAATTTATTTCTTTGACAATGGAGACTGTAAACTCACTTAAATATTTGATTACAAAGAGCAGTAGTTAGAAGATTTCCTGCTGTCCCCAGGTGCATATTTACACCAAATATTCTAGGGTATTGTTGGAACACAGAAGTTCTGATTAAATATGTTTCTGTTTGGTGTAATTTTTACTAATAGCTGCTAATGTAAAAGCTTACAGAATAAGTGAAGTAGAGACATGGCTCTGAAGTTACAACAGAAATAGGCTGATAGACTCAAACTCGTCTTTCACTCTCTTAGTCTCTCCAATTTTTTCTCATTTCATACAGGTCACTTTATTTCTGAAACATCAAATGCTGTCATAATTTAAAATTTTTACATCATCTGTTTCAATGGTGCTCAGATGAGATAGTACCTGTGACATATTTGTAAACAAATGAACCCATCAAATGTATATATCTTCATTGCAAAGGTTATGTGTATTTTAAATATATCATAATAAAGACTTTGTTAAGAGCAATATGAGACTTTGGATTTAGGAAAATTATTTTCTTAGTATGTACTCTGATGAATAAAATAATTTAAAATTAATTGTGAAAATAATTGTATTAATGTGAAATATGCAAGTTAATATGTAACAGATGTGATTAAAATGATATCAGATCTCTTATTCATCTTAACTCATATGTTCCTTTACATTGAAAGAATAGCCCTACATACAACTATAATTATAAGCAGAAGATGTAGGTGTTAATAAGCAGACAAACAGAGCGATTGAAAGAAGGCAGTCCTAGCAAAAGCCTATGCAGTGAGGAATATGTTTTTCTCATGATTACTTGGCGTATTCAGCTTGCCGGGATCCCACTAAGTTGATCTACTTTTCAAAATTCAACATGCAGGGGTTACCTAAAAGCAGGTCTTTAAATTTTATGGCTGTAAATATGAAAGTTTGCAAAAAAAATATAAAGCTACACAGACAACATGTAGCTCTCTTAGGAGAGTGTTTTGTTTTCAAATGGTGATTAAGGGAGATTCATGAGATTGAAGAAGTTGAGTCATTAACCAGAATTGTTAACAGATTTTGATTACCACTTCAGCATTTGTTTTTAGGCTTTTCTAGATTTGAATAAACTTGAAAGCTCTAAATTTACCAGGGAATTTTTAAAATTACAAGTTCAGCTCTGTTCTTTAGTTCTCGTTGTTAATGTAGAGGTAGCTTTGTAAGATAGG
Source organism: Peromyscus nudipes (assembly GCA_902168325.1). Classification (NCBI taxonomy): domain Eukaryota; kingdom Metazoa; phylum Chordata; class Mammalia; order Rodentia; family Cricetidae; genus Peromyscus; species Peromyscus nudipes. Next base: position 36,133 of record CABHPH010160971.1, read on the forward strand.
TAGGATGGATATGTTATATGTATGACTGTTCTGTATGCACACACGTCTTTGTACCACATGCGTGCCTGATGCCCCTGAAAGCCAGAAGATGGCAGTGAATTCCTGGGACTCGAGTTACAGAGGGTTGTGAGCCACATGCGAGTTCTGCAAAGTGAGCCAGGCTTCTCTGGAAGAATCTATGCTCATAACCACTAAACCATTTCTTGGCCTGGTTTTAATTTATTATTCTATTTTTAATTTTATGTGTGCATAGGTATGTGCAAGTACCTGTGTAGACAAGAAGAAGGCATTGAATTCTTAGGACTGAAGTAACCAGATAGTTGGGAGCTGCTTGATATGGATTCAGGATATTAAATTAAGGTCCTTTTCAGGGTTACAGAAAAAAAATTTTTACAGATAAAACTTTTGATGTAAATATGGACTCCATATAATATCCAAAGGGTTCTCTTTATAATTTAAAAATTAAAAATCATTATTTTAAAAGATATTTAATTTTAATAAAATGAAAAGGAAAATTTAGGGTAGAGTATGGTTAATTTTTTTAATGTTGCTTTTGAGTTATACTCGTTCCTATAAGTAACTCTACCCATACTCCTGTAACTAACAACAATATACTCATTGATTCACCAAACTAGACTTCAATAGTACTGTTAGTTTGCTCTACCACTGGTTCTTTAGTGAGTGAGTTGGCATTAATTCAAGTCTCCACAATAATTGTGTCATACAATTATAGTCACACAAATTTGTGATATAAAACATTGTTAAAAATCTCATTGTTTCTCAAAATTAATGTTGAACACAAAATATTGGGACTGGAAACATGGTTAAGAGCCCTGGATGCTATTAGAATAACTGGGATTAATTCTCAGCACTTACTGGACAGTTCACAAGCATCTGTAACTCTAGTTTCAAGGTATTCGACACCTTATTCTGGCCTCCATAGGCATTATATGCATGTGGTACACAGAAATACATACAGGTAATGCACCAATACACAGAAAAGGAAAAAAATTGGAAAAGAAAGAAATTCAGCACTAAGTGGCAGATCTCTTGTGAGTTTCAGGCCAGAGAGGTTACACAGAGACTCAACCACAAAAAAGCCCTAATACTTTTACACAAATGTATTGAATGTATTTTCCACCCTTGTGTTTTGATTTATGTCAGATAGCAGGTTAATTCTACAGTGACAATGTTTTAAAGACAGTAATGATGACTGGAACAGGTATTGATCATTAAGAATCATTTCATTGACTTTTTTTGGTGGAGGGCAGTTCTAGATCTCTGATTCCTGGACATGGAAATATTGTAGTGAATGGGTCCCCTCTCAGGGCATGTGACTCAAGTTAAACCAGACATTGATTGGCCACTCCCACATGTTCTGTTCCAAGATGGCATCAGCAAATCTTGCAGGTAGGACAGATTGTAGGCCAAGGATTTAGTGCCTGGATTCGTGTCTAGGTTTTTCTTTCCTTAACTTGCAGAGTACTTTCTCATGCTAAAAAGACTAGGGTGAAGGGATGAAGGCTCTCTATTCAGGCAGAGGAGACAGCTTTCTGAACAGAACACTGATAGCACAGGAACTAAGATCAACAGTTAATAAATGTGACCTTATGAAACTTAGAAGCTTCTGTAAAGCAAGGGACACTGTCAATTGGACAAAGCAACAGCCTACAGAATGGGAAAAAATATTTTATCCAACTCCACATCCCATGGTGGTCTAATAATCAAAAAATATAAAGAACTCAACAAACTAGCCATCAAAAATAATGCAATTTAAAAATTGGGCACCTTTCTATACAGAGAATTCTCAATAAAGAAATCTCAAATGGGTGAAAAACACTTAAAGAAATAGTCAACATACTTAGCCACCAGGAAAATGAAAATGAAAATGGCTCTGAGATTCTATCTTACACCTGTCAGAATGGCTAAGATCAACAAACAACAAAAGTGACATCACAGAGTGGCAACGATGAAGAACACTCTGCCATTGGGCTAGGAATGAACACTTGTACACCCACCATGGAAATCAATGTAGTGGTTCCTCAGAAAATTGGGAATTGATCTACCTTGAGATATTGCTATACCCAAAGGACACTGCATCCTACTATAAGGAAACTTGTACAACTATGTCCATTGCAGCTTTATTAATAATATCCAGAAACTGGAAACAACCTCGATGTCCCTCAACCAAAGAACAGATAAAGAAAATGTGGTACATTTACATAATGGAATACTCCTCACCTCTTTAAAAATAATGAGAGCTTGTTTGGAGGTTTGGAGATTTAAGCAGGGAGTGCAGGTACTCATATACAGATGAAGGAAAAATCAGTCTTCCTTTATTCGGGGAAGGTCCAAAAATACAAATAATTCAAGAAACTAAACATTAAAAAAACCCAAATAATCCAATTAAGAAATGGGATACATATCTAAACAGAGAATTCTCAACAGAGAAGTTACAAATGACCAAGAAACACTGAAAGAGATGTTAAACATCCTTAGCCATCAGGTAAATTCAAATAAAAATGACTCTGAGATTCCATTTTACATCTGTCAGAATGGTAAGATAAAAAACCAAAGTGACAGCTAATGCTGGAGAGGATGTGGAAGAACTTGAATACTCCTCCACTCCTGGTGGTAGTGCAAACTTGAACTGTCAATTTGGAAATCAATATGGCAGTTTCTCAGGAAACTGGGAATGGATCTATCTCAAGACCACTCTTGGGCATATACCCAAAGGATACTCACTCATACCATGAGGATACTTGCTCAACTATGTTCATAGCAGCTTTACTTGTAATAACCAGAACCTGGAAACAACCTAGATGTCCCTTAGCAGAAGAATGGATAAAGAAAATGAGGTATATTTACATAATGGAATATTACTCAGCTGTTAAAAAAGATTGACATGGTGAACTTTGAAGGCAAATGGATGAAACTAGAAAAAAACAAAAAACAAAACAAAACAAAAAACAACAAAAACAAAAAATAAAAAAAACTCATCTTGAGTAAGTTAACCCAGACCCAGAAAGACAAACATGCTATGTGCTCACTTATAAGTGCATATGAGCTCTAAAGTAAAGGATAACTGTGCTACAATCCACACATCTGGAGAGGCTAGGTAATAAAGGGGGATCAAGAGGGGATGCTCAGATCTCCCTGGGTAGGGAAATGGAAGAGACTTGGTAGGCTGGGTTCAGGTGGGAATCAGATCATCAGGGATCACATGGAGGTTGAGGGAGAGTACCAAAAGGGACAGCTGGAAAGGGGGTGCATTTCAGGGTCAGGCAGAAACCTGTTGTAAGGGGAAATTACAAGAATCAATGAGGATGACCCCAGCTAGGAATCCTAGCAATAGAGGATACATAGCCTGAGCTGGCCATCTCCTGTGGCCAGGCGAGACTTCCAGTAGAGAGACTGGGACATCAACCCAACCACTACCGTTGACTTACACTCTGCCTTGCCTATGGGATGTGCTGAGGTAAGAGTGGCCCAAAGATTGTTTGAGTGGCCAAACAATCACTGGTCTAGCCTGAGACCTACAGCATGAGAGTGAGCTGACCCCTGACATTGCCTGTAGTGTCAAGACACAGAGACTGGATGGCCCAGAGACCTAGGATAGAACCAAGTATGACTGGAGGAAAAAAACTGTCAACATAATGATGTTTAACCATATTCTGCTGTACTCATAGATTGATGTCTAGCCCAATCATCATCAGAGAGACTTCATCCAGTAACTAGTGGAAACAGACGCAGAGACCCACAGGCAAATACCAGGTTGAGCTCGAGAAATCCTGATGAAGATAAGGAAGAAGGACTGAAGGAGACAGAAAGGTTAAGGATATTCCAAGAAAACTCAGAGAATCAACTAATCTGAGTTCCTAAGAGCTCACAGATGTAGTGGGTAGCCACTCCAGCTTTGGTCTGGAAGTTCCAACACCCAATGAGGCTTCCGTAACAATCACGCCTACAAGGCGGGGCCAAGGGAGGGCCTGAAGACCTGAGATCGGGATGCGCGGCGCTCTCTTGTTTCTTGGACCTGGACGCGAGAGGTAGACCGAGGAAAGTTCTCCAGAGAACACCGCCGGACTGCGCTGCGTCTCTTCCAGAGCCCATCATCTACCTATCCCTTCATTTGTGAGTTACGCCTTTAAATAAATCTCCTTTTAACTACGTGGAGTGGCCTTAGTAATTTCACCAATACACAGAGACTGAACCAACATCCAGGGAGCCTGCATGGGCCTGACTTAGGCCCTCTGCATATATGTGACAGATGTGTAGCTTAGTCTTCTTGTGGGATTTCTAACAGTGGGAGAATGGCTCTTGAATTGGCTTTGGGGACCCTTTTCCTCTCACTGGGTTGCCTTGCCCAGCCTTGATACAAGGGGAGGTGTTTTGGTGATATGAAATTGATATGCCAAGTTTTGTTATTATCAGTAGGAGACCTGCGCTTTCCTGAAAAGGATTGGAGGGGGAGTGGATGGGGCAGGGGCAGAGGGGAGGTAAGGGAGATGGACTGGGAAAAGATGCAGGTAAAACCGTGGATGTAAAACAAACAAACAAACAAATAAATAAATAACCATTTTTTTAAAATGGCATCATAAAATTTAGAGGCCAATGATTGCAACAAGGAAAAAAAAAAGCATCTAGAATGAGATAACCCAAACCCAAAAAGACAAATGTGGTATGTATTCACATATAAGTCAATCTTAGTTGTTGAGTAAATGATAATCAATCTACAATCCACAGAACCAGAGAAGTCAGATAAAGGGGAAGGCTTTGGGGAAATGCATGGATATTCTTGGGTAGAAGAAATAGATTTTAGATTTTGTAGGCTGAGGCCAGGTGGGGATGGGAGCAGGAGAAATATGATCTGTGTGTGGGGAGGTGGGGAGGAAGGGATTAGGGAGAGAATGCAGGGAGAGACAGTTCGATTGCAGGGCACTTGTGGGGAGGGAGGTGTATGGAAACCTGATGCAGTAGACCTTTCTGGAGTCTATTAGTGTGACCCTAGTTAGAATTCCTAGTAATGGAGGATGCTGGCCATCTTTTGCAGCCAGGCAAGGCTTCCATTGATGGGTATGGGTTGCATTCAGTTGAGTTATTGGCCCTGGGGTTCCTATGGAGATCCTTAAACAACCCAGGCTGGTGCTAGGACAGAGTATTGCTCTCTGAAAAATAACAGCTGGGTTGTATTGCTTAGGACAATATCCACACCTTCACTGAACATAGAGAGGTCAAGCACCAAACAATCTTAGTCCTTGAGTCATCTGTCCAGCCCATGGCTTCATTTCTTAACACTCACACCACATTGGAAAAGACCTCAAAGGAAATAATACATGTTCACATTGCTGATTTAATTCAACTAACCAACGTTGTCCACTGTGATTGATGTATGTTCATATACTTTAATATCCAAATCTCTTTCTCTCTGGAAATTGTGTAACTTGATCAATTCTTGAAAAGTGGGGGAAAGTTATATTGCAATGTCTAGAAATCCAACAAGAGTTTATTTACTGCAGAGTTGTCTCTGATGCATAATTTAGTGTTCTCCCAAGACCACAGTCATCATATGGTGCTGAGCAGAGATGTTGTAAATTTTAGGTATTCTAATTGGAGAACTAATGAGTGGTGATTTTCTTCAGCAATTATCATTACATTTCCTCTTCCTCCTTAAATTTACTTTAGTATGCATAATTTATTTCTTGCGAAAATGTGTCTCATCTAGCCTGTCAATTGTTTATTCCTTTAAAAATAATCATTGGGTGTGTGTGAGTGTGTATGTGTGTGTAAAAATTTCAGATTTTTTTTCTTCTACCGTATGGGCAGTGGGAATCAAACTCAGCTTGTCTGACTAGGTGACAAGCATCTCTCTGCCAGCTAAGTCAATTTAGATTCTTGTCAAAAAAAAATAAATGATTAAAATGATTATAATATATCAGTTTATACTTCAGTTTATACTCAATGTCTATTTTTTTCAAGCATGAACCCTTTTTCTCCATTTATAATTATTCAAATTTATGGATGCAGAGTTTGAATCTCAGTGAAAAAGTAAAGGAGTTCTGAGGTTTATATATTTTGTAAGTAATAAAACAAAATCTGAGCCCAGTTCTTACTTTAAGTGTCCTGTCCCATTCATTCTTTTTTCCCCTTAACTAGTTTATGTGTCATACAATAAAAATCCTTTACTTACATCTTACAGTGCGCTTTTATTTGTTTTATGTCAAGCAATTATGTCATCTCAGAAAAGGTGAAACAAGCATTACCACCTCCATTTGACAAGAGAATGTTTTTAATATAAAATGTGACACACAAATATAACCTAATTTTATTGGTATCTGTAAACATAAATAAACTTTATTGGCAAATAACTGAATACAATAGTTACCACATACTTCTTACATTTCTCGTATCAGTCTTACATGATTGTAACAAGGAATCCAGATCTAAGAGAGCATGTATTTTGCAATACAAAAAGAAGTATCACATTTAATGGTAAAGTTTTTAAAAGGATGAAATATAGAAGTACCAGCTTTTTGTGAGTGCTAAAAATTCTATTTGAAAATGGAACTGCTTCAGGATCTTGGGTTGCATTGTTGAAAAATCCTTCTTTTGTGTGTTTTCCACACAATGTAGCCTCTTAGAATTCTGGAAGCTAAATGAAGCATAGATTGGGGACATCCACCATTCTCATCACAGCTGCTGCAATTTCATGAAACCCATTACATGCTCAATGGAAAAGAAACCAACTGTCCATCTGTGCCATGTATTTTGTTTGGATTCTCACACTTGATTAGTGGGAGTAGTTTCCAGTGTGTCATAATCTGACTATTTCTCAGAGATTTTATGTGAAATCTAGACATGAACAATTAAATGTAAAACTTACCTTATCTGGATATGCTACACGTTCATTATCATTTCATAATCTGAAAACAATTCCACTTTACCATAAGAACAAATGATGGCATTTCCCTTGAACAAAATAACTAAGAACGTTATATGTGAATCATTTAAGGATTAATTGTGTAAAATTTTGCATTGGATAAAAAAACTACATATGGATCCTTCAGGGAGCAGTGGAAAAGAGCTGTAATATGGGGAAGTCGGTACCTTTGTTGATTCATGACAAAGTACAATAGCAGCCTGAGCAACAGGCTTTATGTATGACTTTGACAATTCACCTTAAGACATCCCATCAGATCTTGGATACACTTGTTTCAGCAAACAGAAAGCCCTTTGCAAAAGCATTATCAACATTTATGTGTGAACATACAAAAGTGAAAATAGATAAAATTATCAGAAATTTACAGTATTTTTCAAGGAGTAATAAGTATGTAATAAAAATAATATATTGCTTTAAATGGTTCTGGTACTTTAAGTATATTCTATAAAATATTCTGAACAAGTATCAGAGGGTGTGTAGCATATTCATGTATGATCATTTACATCTTAGATAAGAAGGGAAAAATTTTTAAAAATGCTAAAGGTAAGGGAATGTTATAATTTTAATTAAAAAAATCTTCTTACTTTGTAACTAATGGAAGAAATATAATATACTGATAAAGGTACTATACACCAGAGTCCTAATATGAAAATTAATGTATAAGTTATTTTAATATTCATAACATGGTTAAAATGCATATAACATATTTTCAATATAGGTAGCATGCAAATTATCTCCAATGTTAGTTCTTTTCCATCCATACTTTTTAAAAGGTTCTTAAATCATATGAGATAAAGCTTTCTGTAGCAAGAAGTAGAATTCCAAGCCATCATAAAAGGACATAGATAGAGACAGAGATTAAAAAAGACTTGGTGATTTTTTATTTTAATTGAAAACATCCATCTACCTGTAATATTTTGATGAAAAATGTCTGTGTACAAAGCACCCAAAATCCAGTGGCCAAAACAAGTATCAGTTAACATGTTTGCAGGAAACTTGGCTAATACCAGCTAAACTGGGAGTTCAGGTTTTACATTAGGAACGTGCATGCTATGATTAATAAGGACAGGTACCAAAGAATTTTAATGTGTTACAGATTGAAGCAGAACATCCTGGAGTCAATCGCAGCACAGGTTTAAATAATTCTTTGCTGCCTACCGTGAGAACTCATCAGCAAACTAGGAAAATTTGTTCACTGAATATTTTGTTCTATGATAAAAGCCCTTAGGTTTCCATTGATCTTACTTTCAACATAAATCAATTACTTCAGTGAATATAAATACTTTTTGAAGGAAATACGATGGCTATCTGGGGAAGTGTGGTTGATGTTACAGAATCTCCACTTGACGCAGAATATTCAGGGGCGATTATTTATTTTTTCCTTGGTTTTAGTCTGACTTTGACTTTATTTTGCACTTTTCTGCCAGTGGGAAATAAATGTTTAGGGATATATCCAGCCAGAAATGCAAAATATAGAATCAAAGGGTCAGAAATGAATATTTATCTTTTAAGTTTCCAATTACATCAAGTAGTACATAGATACAGGGGACGTAAAATATGCCTTAGTCTGTTCCCTAAAACATTTTAATTAACCCTTAGGTGTGTTTGTCACTGTGATTATTGCCTTTGTGTACAAAGGTGAATATAATTTGTTTCCTTTTACAAAAAGTTTGTATTGTTGGCCTCACATTTCTCAGCCTTCCATCTCTCCAACAATCAATGTTTTTATTAATAATATGTGTTGAAGAATGTAAGCGCTAGTGCTAGTGAACATCTGGTGGAACACTGAAGAATCTATGTTTCTGCAAGCGAAACACGCACATTACCTCTCTAACAAAGATAACACAGTTGGTAGCTGGTAACTGTAAGATTATGAAAAGCACATTTGCTCAACTGTAGCAGAAAAAAAGAAAGAATACATAATATTTGCTTTTGTTTATTTTTTATTTTTTGCTTTGAGGAAGGGGAATTGTTCAATACTTTCACAAAAGAAAAAAATGTAGCTATTTCATTACAGAGGCTTATTTGCAGTAGTAGTCAAGAAGGTGGGCATTTAGGGTAAATTATTTATGTAACACATGCCTGACTTCAGGGAATGTTTATCCAAATCATGTGTATGCACCTTTTATCAACTGATATAATAGGGCTATGTATGTCCAGTTTTCTAACTTTTTAGGCCAGATACCAGCAATTTAGGTGGGAAGCTCACATCAAGTGCAAGTTCATATCTTATAATTAAACACGGAATAACTAGTAAAGCCTTGAGAAGACTGAGGTCCACCCTCAAGAAGAAAGTTGTTATTTCTAGTCTTGCTTGAGAATTGTGAAGGCATATATTAGATTCCAGAAGTTAAACAAACCAATCAACCAAACAAAAATCAAACAAACAAACAAACCCACTACAACCTTCCTCTATTTCCACTATGTCTCCAAACACCATGACATCTGCTAGGTCCAATGTTCCAATATTCAGAGTAGTGTTCACAGTCTCCTGAACCTGCTACAGAGCTTTTTGTTTGCCGAGGTAAAGGAGCCAGAGACTTATAAACATTTTGTCTGTAAGCTCCAAAGTGGGAAAATGGTGCTGATATTTCCTCATTTGGGGTGAGGAAAGGAGGTCTGACACAACAACTCAACCTTAAAATATTTGGAAGTTTATTTTTCGTTTTGTACACTTACGTGTATAAGTATTTATACAGTATTGAATCATACTTTGATATATCTATACAACATATACTGGTTAAACTGTGATAACCAGCATTTTTCATTTCCATAAATATGTTTTACTTTTTGTGCTGAGAAACTGAGAAGCATGTGTATCTAGTTCTTTATAAACTATTTAACCAATTACTGGGATTTTTGTTTTCCTACTACTAGTGATTAGTAATGATGAGCATTTATTTCATATATGTGTTAGCCACTTTTGAAAAGAAGCCATTAAGGTCATTTGACATTTTAATCAAATTATTATTGTTATTGTTATTAATATTGAATTTCGGTGATTTATTTACTTTATAAATAATTTGAAAAGCACCTCATCATTTGGTATCTACCTCTACAGTTCAGTCACATTTATTTTCTACCTTTTTCTGTACAAACATCTCATGAAAAAGAATCTAAAGAAATATTACTTCTGTAGTCTAGCATTAAAATTTCACTCAAATAATGAGCTGGGGTAATAACTTATGAAACAAAAAATACCGTGAGTTTCAAGTTCTCTATGCAGTCAATTATGACGTGGGGCTGGCTAATTGAAAAATCCATGTGCTGGAATAACAAAAGTTTGTTTGTTACTGGCCTTGCCTGTGAAAAGCCTACAATTTCTGGTGAGTTTTATGGACAGTTACAGAGGAAAAGACATTTAATTGATCAACAGCTGTACATCAGGTACTGATGATTGTGTTAATTTACTGAAGCAATGAAAGTACATCTTTCACATCAGCTGTAATTGAAATCAACACCTGGTTAAACTTATGGCGATACACTGTCTTTCTCCACAATCTGTTTTTTTCATAGACTGTATATAGGAGTTAGAATATGTGTTGAAATCATTATCCTTTTGTTTTCAAGACCATGAAAGTGGTACTAATCTTTATAATTCTTGAAGGGATTACACATTGCTTTTGTTAACAATTTTTCTCTTCATGGAGAAAGATTCACTGACTTTTACACAGACTTTTCCAATTCAATAACTCTCATTCTACAGGTTTAGAAAAACAATGTAGAGATTATCCCTGCTGAAAAACATGCCAATTCTAATATTGCATTGTGCAACTGGAGAATTAACTTCATAATTATCCCTGTGATTAATAACCAGTTTTCTGAGAACCCAGAGACTCAATGTAATGGATCTGAAACAAAATTCTATTGAACCTCTGGCCTCAGTGATTTAGTAATCTTACTGCTGGGTCACAGTGATATTTTGACTTCTTGATCTAATGTCACAGCCCTTTTCTAGAAGATACTGAAAATTTTGATTAATGTAGCTTCTACAATATTAAAAAGGTATAAACTTTCTTGAGAATGTGTAGGAAAATTAACTGGAAAATTTCCCTCATTTTACTGAGAGTTTTGTCAAAGTAAACCAGCCTCCACTTCTGCTATGATTTCATTTACATCCCTTTTGAAAGTTGTGTTGAAATCAAATTCCCAATGCAGCAAACATTTAGGAGGTGTGCTCCTTACTTAAGTACATAAGTCATGATATTGGAGCCATTGTGTGTGGAGATAAGATGCTTGGCAAAAAAAGAAGTTTAAGTTTGCAGCATGTGTTATTTTTGTCTTGTGTCCTTTCCAACATGTAACAACACAGTTAATTCTATCTGGGGTAAAGTACCCCCTAACATGGATAGCATGCATCACTATACACAGACTCTATATTCTCCTTCATCTTTGATTTCACAAGCTCTCAGATCACAATAGGATTTCATGATATTTATAAATTACCTAGTCTATTATGTTTTGTTAAAGCATCACAAACAGACCAAGACACTTCACTGAGTCTGGACCAATTACTTAATTCAAATTGAACAACTGAGGGGTCACAAGATCCAGATTCACATCAGACTTCTGTTTACTTGACAAAACTTTCCTGTGCATGTTTACCAAGTGAGAATTCAATTGTTTCATATGTTATATAATTTCTAGGAAAATCATGATCTATTAGCCAGTGGTATAATCTTAAATATTCATAGTACTTTGACTTGGTGTTCTTTATACATTACTGTAACCGTGTTGAATGTGATTTTGATGATCAAATGCTTTCACTTGTCCCCTGTTATGACAAGATCTAATTGGCCTCATTATTTTGTGGTTTTTGATTTTCATATTAAGTTCTGGTCTACTGAAAGAACTGACCAGAGGGAGATGGAGGATCCTACGTGCTCTCCTCAAAACAATATTTCTCATAATTGTGGTAAAAAAAATATATCTTCAAGATGAACAAAAAATAGGTGAGTAGGTTTGAAGTTGTTGTTTTGCTTAATATATTTATTTTTGTGTGTATTTATGTATGAGTGTATGCATGCTTGTGCATGTATATGTGCGTGATTTTCTGAGATTGCATGTGTGTAAATGTCAGAGGAAAACTCATAGAAGTAAATTCTTTCTTTCATCCTTGTAGGTTACAGGAACCAAATTCAGGTTATCATGCTGGCACCAAACCCCTTTACCCACTGAGTCCTTGCACCTCTCCAGTGAATAGGTTTCCGAATTTAGGATTTCTGTTGCTGGGATAAACACCATTGCCAAAAACAACATGGGGAAGGAAGGGTATATTAGTTTACAACTCATAGATCACGCTCTGTCACTAAAGAAACTCAGGATAGGAAGTCAAGGAAGGAATCAGGAACTAAAGCAGAAGTTGTGGAAATCTGCTTTCTGGCTTGCTCATAATGAATTTTGTAGCCTGGTTTCTTATACACTTGCTCAAGGGTTGCTACCGCCCGCATGGTGTGATGCCTACTAAGTCAATACTTTTTTTTAAAAAAAATGGCACATAGGTGTGTTCACAGGCCAACTCATTGGAGACATTATTTCTCAATCAAGGTTTCCTCTTTAAAAATTACCCTGGCTTGTTCCAAGTTGGAAAAATGAACACAACAAAAAGAAAACTAGCCGGTACAATCTGTAAAGTGGAAAATCCATTCTAGTTTCCCAGTGTCCCTTTGCCAATGGTAATCTCTGTCTTTATAATGTCAACAAGTATGAATTTCTGCTTTGTTAGCATAAGTCTACACTTTTCCATGTCCCATACCACCAAGCAAACAATCCAGTAGAGCTACTTCTATGCCAAGTTGCAAAATTAAATCTAAAATCTTAGTAAAAGAGTCCAGAACAACTTATTTACCCTTATCCAACATTAAATTATTTCTACCAATTCTTTTCCCCTTCAGCTGTCATTTTCTTACATGTAGTATTGTTAAGATTTCAATATTTGATTAAAATTCAAGGAGTTTTTTGTGGTGTGTGTGTGTGTGTGTGTGTGTGTGTGAGAGAGAGAGAGAGAGAGAGAGACCTCCTCCTGTGATCATCATTCTTCTTAGGTTTTACGAGTCTTGCACGGGGGACGGGGGGGTTGGGTGGGGGGAGAACTTACATATCTATACATAAAGGTAATATAAATGGTACCTAAAAAGGATCCAGCTTGCATTGTATGTCACGTGCCTTAAAGAAAATAAATGTGGCTTCCTGGAGAACGCA
>CABHPH010160972.1:0-17427 GCA_902168325.1 Peromyscus nudipes
CCCCCGAGAAAACACATTTGCTGTTGGTGAAGCCTGATCACTTCACAGACGGACTGTCCTCTAGGGACGCGAAGGGTCTCTTTAGACTTTCCAATGTTCAGTTCACCAGCCACAAAAGCACCTCTTCTGCTGGTGCCCCGGTTATGTGCTTCACAATCTCCTCTTTGCACATGGTAATTACGAAATCCTTTCAGTTTCATGAGGAGCAAGGGCTTCAGGAAGAGTTGTCCCACAGGGTCCTGAAAAATGAAACCTAAACAGAAAGAGCAATAGAACAGAATTGGGAGGTACAAGTTAACAAAAGGACACGCAACTGCAGCTGACAACACACAACTAATGGTGACTTACATTTTTAAGGGATTTGTTTGTTGTTTTGTTTTGTTTTGTTTTTTTGAGACAGGGTTTCTCTGTGTAGTTTTGGTGCCTGTCCTGGATCTTGCTCTATAGGCCAGGCTGGCCTTGAACTTACAGAGATCTGCCTGACTCTGCCTCCCAAGTGCTGGGATTAAAGGTGTGCACCACCACCGCCTCCCAGCAAGGGACTTTTTTTGTTGGTGTTAGAAAGGGTCTCACTATGTAACCCTGACTGGCCTGGAACCTGCCATGTAGACCAGGCTAGCATTAATCTCAGAGATCAGCCAGTTGCTACCTCTCAAGGGCTAGGATTAAAGGTGTGTGCCGCCAAACCTGGTTTTCACGGACTTCTTTAATCCAAGTTCTGACAATACTATATGTAACACCTACAGACAACTGTCCAAAGTCTGTGTGCTCTAAGATTTTTATTCTGACAGGTGGAGGAGGCATGATTGCAATGTGTTTTACCTTTATAATGCCAAATTCATAAGTGAAATTATATATGTATCCATATTTATATATATGAAGACACAAAATGGTAGAAAGATATCCCATGTTCATGGATTTGAAGAAAAGAATTCATATTGTTAAAAATATCTATACTAGGGGGCTGGAGAGATAGCTCAGAGGTTAAGAGCATTGGCCGCTCTTCCCAAGGTCCTGAGTTCAATTCCCAGCAACCACATGGTGGCTCACAACCATTTGTAATGAGATCTGGTGCCCTCTTCTGGTGTGTAGGCAGAATACTGCATACATAATAAATAAATAAAAATCTTTTTTAAAAAAATCTATACTATAATCCTTATTGCAATTCCAATGTCATTTTTCATGATAGATATAGATAAAACGATACATATACAAACTTCAATAACTGATAAACTCATGAGCGCAGTGAACAAAACCAGAGCCTCTGCAGTAAATGACCTCCTCACAATATAGTACAAAGTGACTGAAATTATAATAGCATGATACAGGCATAAAGATAGACACATCAAGCCGGGCACACGCCTTTAATCCCAGAACTCGGGAGGCAGAGCCAGGCGGATCTCTGTGAGTTCGAGGCCAGCCTGGTCTACAGAGAGAGATCCAGGAAAGGCACCAAAGAAACCCTGTCTCAAAAAAAAAAAAAAAGAGTTTAAGGCAGGAGAATCATGAATTTGAGGCCAGCCTAAGCTATGTATTAAACTAAAATAATATATTTAGTGCTGGAGATTTGTCTTAGATTTAGAGAGCTTATCTAGCATGCTCTGAGATCAATCCCCAGCATTACAAAATGAAATAGAAAATAAATTGGGGGGGGGGGCTAGAGAGATGGCTCCGCAGCTAAGAGCATGTACTGCTCTTGCAGAGGATTAGGGTTTGGTTCCCAGCACCCACATCTTGCAGCTCACAACAGTCTCTAACTCCAGCTCCAAGAGATCCAAAACCTCTGGCTTCCACAGACATCTGCACCTGTGTACACATACCTCCACACAGTCACACAGACATATACATATGCAATTAAAATAGAATGCCTGTCAAGAATCCACTGGCCATTTGTTAAAGTATAAACAGCTACTGCCAGCTGTAAATCTGATTCAGGATGTCTGAGTGTTAGCTTTGTTTTATTCATAAGAGCTAGGAAAGATTAAAGGACCACCAGGAAAATTATGGGAATAAGGAAAGGTGAGCTCCTGTTAGCAGACCCCATCTCAAATGCAAGGCCTAGGTGTTAACAAATACAGCAAAGAAATAAAGCTAACGAGCATTCATTTGGGCTTGAAATAAAGATCTATACATATACACACACACACACACACACACACACACATATAATTCAAGGCATGTGTCCTTTTTCTTTAGATCTCTCTTAAGTAAACTTTTAGGTTAAGAGCTCAGTAGGGGCCCAGCTACACAGGTAAAGAAGGCTTTGTTCCCTACTGGATGGCACAGCCAGGTGAGCATTCAACTACCCCATCAAATGTGGCCACTGTGACTTAGAAGCAAGGGCTCTTCAAACCTTTGATAAGCGCCATCACTACCTACATAGTTCTCGGGCTAATTCCCCAGGTGTCTAGCCTCCTCCAGTAATTGTATTCAACATCAAGTACCTTCCCTCCCACATATCAGTGAATTACTTTATTACCCCTAATTGCCTCTCCTGGAACTCCCCGCACTGACGGGCCCTGCAGCCAGGTGGACTCCTTAGGGGTCCTCACACTGCCCAGCTGTGCATCTATGTTGGGCCTTTGTATCAGGTAGTCCTCGAAACTGGAAAGGTCTTCTGTCAGCATGCTCTTTTACCTCTTGAGGCTTCCCTTTGGGACTCCACCAAATCCTGATGTCTGTCTGCCCCCGACCCAATTACACCTAGGCTCTTCTCACTGCCTCCGCACCTCAAACGCTGGATAAGGTGCCCACTGTGGATACTGCTCGCCGCAGCCTCAGCCGCTAGCATCTGACCTTCACAGGGTAGGTGTTGGTCTTGGTCACTGACCTAGCCTATCCTTAGGACTGTGGCCATGTCTGTACACTGTGCACTTCAGCTAAATTCTGAAGATTAAACAAAAAGACAACATGGTAGCTGAGAGCACTGAAGGGTCCAAGTGCTGAAAGGCCTCAAACAGAGCTATGATGGGCACACACCCCATCTCTGTTTCAGCCACCTACAAATCCTGGCATTGCAAGGACTCTTGAGGTTCAGTCAAAACATTGAGTGTGGTGGTATTGTGTTCCCCAAAATATTGTGCACCCTAATAAAGTTATCGGGGGTCAGAGAAAAGAACAGCCACTAGATAGACATAGAGGCCAGAAAATGGTGGCACACACGCCTTTAATCCTATCACTTGGGAGGCAGAGATCCATCCAGATCTCTGTGAGTTCAAGGCCATACTGGAAACAGCCAGGCGTGGTAACTAGAGCCTTTAAACCCAGGAAGTGATGGCAGAAAGGTATATAAGGTGTGAGGAACAGGAACTAGAGCTGGATAAGCTTTGAGGCTTTCGAGCAAGAGTTCAGCTGAAATTGATTCTGGATGAGGACTGAGAGGTTTCCAGTCTGAGGAAACAGGATCAGCTGAGGAACTAGCGAGGTGAGGTAGCTGTGGCTTGTTCTGCTTCTCTGATCTTCCAGCATTCACCCCAATAACTGGCCTCAGGTTTGATTTTATTAATAAGAACTTTTAAGATTCCTGCTACAATTGAGGTAATCAGAAAATGCCTTACATTTACTGTAATAGCGATCAGGCAGGAAAGCTCTCTGGATGGGGAAGTGGTACCTCTCACTTACAGGTAAAGGCTGTGGCCACACCTACTTGAAAATCTACAAATGCAAGCATAAAGTCTAGGGAAGAATGTAAAGTACCAATGCGAAAAAGGAAAGTTCTATGAAAACTCCCATGTACCGAACCACAGCCACCCAGCCTGTAGTTAACGGTATTTTGTTCTCTCGTAAAAGTCAACTACAAACCAAACAAGAAACCACAGCCTCCCTTCTTTGTCCCCCTTCTTCCTTCTCTCCTCCTCCACAGAAATCAGAACTGACAGTCGATTGGGAGGACATCTCCAAGCCTGCGCTCCACCTCCCGTCACCCCGCTTTGGTCGTCCCTCCCCATACCTGAATCTGTTGGTGGCTGGGGTGGTTTCCATGTTAAACTCAGCCACTGGGACTCCCCTGGCAGCCACCTGAGGGGCAAACATGGCAGCAGGGTAGACCACAGAGGATGTTCCCACCTACAAAGCAAGCAGACGGAGTGCAGTGGGTGAGATGAAGCCTAAGGGGAGCTTTACTGAGGCAGGGATGTGGAGGGAGGCACGCGGGAAGCTAAGCGACAGAAAATGCGGGACAGAGGCGAGTAAAAGGCATGACTCGTCTTTGGTGTTGGGCCAGTCACTGGAAGTGGGGAAGAACCACGTGACACAAAAAGACAGTCACACGAGTAGACAGAGAAGCAAAGGAGTGACTCAAAGGACACGACTGGGGTCCCTTCTGTTCCGGTCTTTGAACTTGTGCCAACGATCCATGTTTTCTAAGGTAGGAGATAATCACTGTTACCATTTTGATGTGCACACACACCCTTCACAGAAATGAAAGGCCACAACACACTCCGTAAACCAGGTTTTCTCACTAACACCACCGTGACCACAGAGCCTGCACTCAACATGGGATGTTCGCAGTAAATACAGAATGGAAATAGACCCACCACAAAGTGCCTCTGCTTTTAAAGACATATTAAAGAAACTGTGGACTCTGCATGCTCTTTCTAGTTAATTCTACCTTTAGAGAATGTGTCCTAAGGAAACTGCTTGAGGAACATGCTGAGATTCCCATCTACATGTATTCATACAACATTCCAAAATTTGAAACAGCCTAAGTTGGACCTAGAGTACAGACCTGTAATCCTAGCATGTGGTAGAGGCAGGAGGATGAAGAATTTACATCTGGCTTTGGCTGTACAGTGATATGATACCCTCCAGGGCCACATGAGATGCTATTCAAGAAACAACCTGAAACAACCCAAATGTCCTGAAATAGAGGATTTTCTCACTATATCATGTGTGTACTAGAAAATCATACAGCAAACTAAAAGATGCAACAGCTTTGGATATGTTGACATGGAATATGCCAATTGAATTATTAAATGAATAAAACAGTCTCAAGACAGAATGTGTATTATGTGTATTTGGTGTATATACATCTACATAAGGAAGGGTTTAAATCAAAAGTGGCCACCTTTTTTATGGAAAGAGCCAAAGGTAAAATTGTTAGGCTCTGTAGGTCATCCATCCACTCTCTGCCAAAAGGACTCAATTCCTGGTCTAGAAGAAAACATCAAAATGGTATAATGTGGTGATCTCTAATTTCCTTCTTATGATTTTATTCTTTTGTATTTTATCAATGACATTTAATAATGAGCATGCATTATATTTAAAACCTAGGCTAGGGCTGGCAAGATGGCCCAGCAGGTAAAGGAGCTTGCTGAAAAAGTCTGGTGACTTTTTGTTTGTCCTTAGAACCCAAGTAAAGGCAGAAGGAGAGAACTGACTGTACAATGTTGTCCTCTGACCTCCACACATGCATGTGGCACATTTGCATACAAACATCATGATAGATAAATAAATCTGATGCTTCCACAATGGCATTATGATAATATGTTACATCTCTCAATTTATACAGCTCCTAAAATGCATGCTCCTTTTGTTATTTTGTGGGGGAAGAGAGGCTTTTAAAGGTGCTCAGAACATGGTCGTGCATAATTTCATATTTTAAGATCAGTTCTTGGGGCTGGAGAGATGGCTCAGTGGTTAAGAGCAGTTGCTGCTCTGCCAGAGGACCCAGATTTAGTTCCCAGGACACATGCCAGGTGACTCACTACTATTTGTAACTCCAGGAGATCCAAAGCCTCTAGCCTCTGAGGACACTGAGCTCACATGCACATACCCACATGCAGATACACACACCTAAACATAATTAAAAATAATAAAGCCAATCTTTCTAAAAGATTAGCTCTTATTTATTGCTTCTTGGGTTTTTTCTGCAGGTTGCTTTGAGACTTCCACACACATCTGTGGAATATTCCTTTACACTGTGTGAATATGTCACTGTGATTGGTTTAATACAGAAGCTGACTGGTCAATAGCTAGACAGGTAGAGGTTAGGCAGGACTTGCAGACAAAAAGAGAGTGTGAAAGAGAAGAAGGGAGGAGTCTCAGAAGGGCCAGAAGACGAGGAGAGAAGAAGATGAACTTGCCATAGTGAGAAAAGGTACCAAGCCACATGGCAGAGCATAGATAAGAAATATAGGCTAATTTAAAATGTACAAGTTAGCTAATAACAAGCCTGAGCTATTGGCCAAGCATTTATAATTAATACTAAGTTTCTGTATGGTTATTTGGTAATTGGTTGGCAGGAAAGAAAAGTCCACTTACACACATCTTTCAGGAGAGGGAGAAGAGGAGGGGTGAAGGAGAAAAGGAGGAAGAGGAAGTGGAAGGATAAGGAGGAAGGGAGGAAGATGGCAACCAGAAGACACTCCACCCCAGTCTTTCCAGGGCCTGGAGACTAGAGACCAGCATGACCTACCACTAGACACAGGTCACAGAGAGCCAGTTCTCTGTCCACCTCCTCCAGAACAGCAGGATCCAGGTTTTCTCCAAACCACACCACATGAGGTCGCAGCAAGCCACCGCATCCTGCCTCCTCACACCTGGAAGAAAGTCAACCTTAAATCATCTCTAACTGCCTGACTAGCTCAGTTGGTAGAGCATGAGACTCTTAATCCCAGGATCATGGGTTCAGGTCCCACATTGGTGCTAGATGTAACATGAAATCTAATAGGTCTTTTAATTTAAAAAAAAGAAAAACCCTGGGGTAGATGCTGAAAGATCAGAGAGACAAAGGAAGAAGCCACTGCCACATCTTACCTCTAGGACTCCACAGCCTGAAAAGGCTATAGTTCCTGTCTCCTCACGCCTGCCTTATATACCTTTCTCCGCCCAGCCATCACTTCCTTCCTAGTGCTGAGATTAAAGATGTGTGCTTCCCAAATACTGGGATTAAAGGCATGAGATCTCAAGTGCTGGGATTAAAAGCGTGTGATTCCCAAGTACTGGGATTAAAGGTGTGTGCCACCACTGCCTGGCTTGTTCTGTCCTCTGATCTTAAGGCAAATCTTATTAGGGTATACAAAATATCCCCACAGGGCAGGACTGCCCGGGATCCCAGGAAAGCAGGGCTGCCACTCAGGCCAGGAGATGGGAACTTGCCCTGTATGTGGGACACTCAGGTGACTTTGCCCTAGTAAGTTCTTACCTTATCTTCATCCACTGAGCTGTGTAGACACTGCTTCAGCTAAGCTTGGCTTTCTCGTTCTAATGGCTTGGTTTTCTCCACATTGTGCACTCATTGGCTCTAATACACTCCCATTGCCCAGACCTGGGCACAACAGCAACCTCAGAGCTGCCTCCAACACCCAAACCTCCTCTTTCCACCAATGACTCCTTCACTTTCCCTCAGATCACTTCTTTGAGACTGGCCTACAGCCAAGTTCTCTCTTCTCCAGCTCACTCTGCCTCTCACTGGAACCCAGGGCTCTGCACGTAGTAGAGCAGGGGTTCCACCAACAGATGGCTTCCCCAACTTCCTTTTGACATTTTACTTTGAGACAGTTTTTTGCTAAATTGCCACAGCTGACCTTGAGCTCACTTGTGGGCCAGTGCAACCATGAACTTGTGATCCTCCTGCCTCAGCCTTCCAGCCTGTCCTGGAGTGAGTTCCAGGACAGCCAGGGTTACACAGAGAAACCTTGTTGGGACGGGGGATTTCTCTTCTTTCACGCCCTATTACCTCTAGGTAATATAGTCTAGGTTTATGTTCTAAAATCTTCTACCTTCTATATCGGCTTCATCTTATTAATGTCCTACTCAGGAAACTTCTAGAATTCCCTAATCTTTTCAGATTGAAACTTCAGAGTTTAGTCATGAAAAACCTCATTTTAAAAAATGAAAAAAAAAAAAGAAAAAGAAAAAATGAAAAGGATCTGTGGTTAAAATAAACCAAAGAAGTACAAATGTAGCATAACCATTTTTCAGAAAGCACTGACTCAGGACTGCAGTGGTGGCTCAGTGGCGAAGAGCACACTGCTCTTGCAAAAGAACCAAGCTAGTCTGGTGGCTCACAACCGTCTCTGACTCAAGCTCAAGGGACTCCAAATGCCTCTGACCTCCAAGAGCACTGCATTCAAGGGTACACACCCATATTCGGGGGGAGGGGGCGAGGCAGGAAGATCATTTGAGCCTAGGAATTTGAGGCCAGTCTGGACAACACAGTAAAACAGGCTCTTTCAAAAGGCCCTGGAAGATGTTTCATCTTTTGTCCTTTTGCCCTTGGACTCAGAGGTCAGGGATGATTGCTGCATCTGTACATTTAAAGGTCATCACACACACACACACACACACACACAATTGAGATTTTGATTTTCTTTTCTGCACTCTTGAACACCAGCTATACATCAGGTTTTTATTTACCTGGGAAGTTTGTCAACTGGGATCCTAGCATCTTGAGTCTCTGGTTCTGGAGCCCTGAAGTCAAGAGTGTGAAGAGAATGAATACCCGTGGTAAAATCAAAGAGCAAAGGAAGGATGTGACATAGTCATTTGTGTCTTACCTGGCAGTACATGGTACAAAGGTATTTGCTCGTGCATGCTAACTTAGAAGGTTCACAGAAGCATGGACCCTGAATACTGACTATTGGTTTTGCTTCAAGAGGGAATTTGTGTAGGGGAGAGTCTCAGTGGGGTGGTTGAAATTATGTTAGTATTTTACATCTGTAAGTTTTTACTGCTCTGAAATGATTCAGAAGAATTTTTTCTCAGTAGTTTGAGTTGACCTCTAAATTTTTCCTAATTATAACAATAATACACATTCATCATAAAAATGTTGTGAAATTTGCAATGAGATGAAGGAGAAATAAAAATCACCCATAACCTCTCCATTCCTCACAGTCACAGCCAATCCTTTCCTGTGTTTTCTTGTGGTCTTTTAGCTAATATACAGATACATGAAGATGGAGTGGGAATTTATATAAATAAAAATTTTGGGATCATACAGCCAATACTCTGGCATCTTACAGTTTTTACTTAGCATGGTAAATTATGAGTCAAATATTTCTTTCATCAGATATCTGTATAGTGTCTAGTCTTACACATTAGAAGCATCCACGAGAATCTTCAACGAACATTCAATTTCCTCACATACATGTTCAATTCAAGGAGAAATGACATTTATTCTGCAGTACATTATAATTACCCTTTTCCTGCTAACGCTGGACAAATTGGACTCTTGTAATTCTCAGCGACAGCGCCACAAGAGGTGCACCGAGTTTTAAATAAGGTTCCTGAAAGAAAAGACACGTGCCAAGCAAGTTCAGAACTTAGTATCATAGAGAGCAAAGTCTCCGTGTTTGAGAGGCCGGAAAATAATTCACCTTCCTATGTTGATTTTTACCGAGTGGGTCTACCCTAGGAATCACGGGAAATACAAAAACATGCTGTCTTAGTCACCGTTCTACTGCTGTGAAGAGACACCTTGTGGGCGGTGGTGGCACACACCTTTAATCCCAGCACTCAGGAGGCAGAGGCAGGTGAATTTCTGTGAGTTCGAGGCCAGCCTGGTCTACAGAGTGAGTTCCAGGACAGGCTCCAAAGGCTACACAGAGAAACCCTGTCTCAGGGAAAAAAAAAAAAAAGAGAGACACCATGACCAAGGCAACTCTTATTAGAGACAGAATTGAATTGTGGGCTTGCTTACAGTTTCAGAGGGTCAGTCTATTGTCATTGTCCCCGGGGCATGGCGGGAGCATGGAAGCACTCATGGCACTGGAACAGTAGTTGATTCACAAGCAGAGAGAGCAACACTGGGCCTAGTGTGGGCTTTTGAACCCTCAAATCCCACCCCTACTGACACACTTCCTCCAACAAGGCCACACCTCCTAATCCTTCTCAAACAGTGCCACTCCCTGCTGACTGAGCGTTCAGATATATGAGCCTATGGGGGTCACTCTTATTCAAACCACCACACATGCTCTGCTGTTTAACCAACCAAAAAAAAAAAAAAAAAAACTCCTTCAAGGACGGCATGACCTGGCGGGGAAATAACTACAAGGCTAACATCCCCCATATGCCCCTGGGGTGATGTTCAGATGTAACTGAAGAGATCAAGAGGGAAGTAGCCACTCAACCTGAAGCCAAGAGTCTGAGTTCCCAACTAGGTGCACGATTACAAAGGCCAATGGGCTGGAAAGATGGTGCAACTGTTCAAGGTTTAGTCTCACACCTTAAAAGTCAATCATTTAGAGTGTGTAAATTCTTTGATTTAATAGAACTTGAACCTTTTCTACCAAAGAAACTCACTAACTAATTAACTAATAAATAAAAACAATTGCTAGTAATAGCAACTATCTACAGTGCAATGATGGTGGTCCCAGTTCAAACAGTCGCTGCTGCTCAGGGCGCTCTGAGCTCTGCACTCACAGTGGCAGCCTGCCTCCTCTGCCTTCTTTGGAGACCACCTCTCCTCTACGCCACGCTGAACTGCTGGGGCCATCCATCATATGACAAAAGAAGCCTGGCCACAGGCTCCAGACTAGCGCATTCACAGTATGTCACTCTAGCAGTGGGGTGTGACCCAAGTGAATCACTCAAGAGGTGTGCTTTCTGAGGGGCTAGCTCTGCCGGTCAACCCCGTCAGCTGGATAGACCTTATAATCACCTAGCATATACACCTCTGGGCATGTCTGTGAAGACGTTTCCAAAGAAACTTAGCAGAGAAAGGAAGCCCAGTAGAGCGATGGCTCAGTGGTTAAAAGCACTTGGTGTGCTTGCAGAGGATGCAAGTTCGATTCCCAGCACCCACATGGTGGCTCTCAGATACCCTTAACTAAGTTCCAGGAGGATCCAACACCTTCTTCTGGGTTCCAGGGGCACCAGGCACACACATAGTACACACCCATACAGATACAAGAAAATAAACAGTTCCTTCAGGTCTTAGCTCCTATATGACCAAATTAAGAAGAAATAACAGTAGAACCATGAAGGGACCACAGCCATGGGCAGCCAATTCACAGCACACACTTCACCCACTGAGTGCCCAAGGATAAGAAGGCTGTCATTCAGAGCACAGTAGAGGTTGCTCCTGGCCAAAGCAGGTGTCTCCCATGCTTCCATGCTTCCCAAGCTCCGTGCCAAGCTGCATTACTGCGTGAGCTGTGGCATTTCAAAGTCACGTGGTCAGGAACTGATCTTACGAAGCCTGGAAGGACCAAACACTCCCACCACAACTTGGACCTGTTGGTGCTCACCCATGACCTCCACTAAAGCCCATGGAAAGAGCTGACTTTAGAAAGACAAGAAAAAACACCTGGGAAAAAGAAAATCATAAATAAATAAATAAATAAATAAAATATTAACAAGAAAAGAAAAAAAACGTTTAAAAGCGGGAGGAAGATCCACCTTAAATACAAAGTGGCAGCTTGGCCGAGCGTAGTGGCACACACCTTTAATCTCAGCACTCAGGAGGCAGAGGCAGGTGGATCTCTGTGGTCTACAAAGTGAGTTCCAGGACAGCCAGGGCTGTTACAGAGAAATCCTGTCTCAACAACAACAGAATGGCAACACCACACAGGCCCTGGTCATGAACAGAACAAACAGAATAAAAAGGAAAGCACAGGTGTGGTGGTGCATGCCTTTAACCTCAGGCGGATCTCTGAGTTCGGGCCAGCCTGGTCTACTTAGTGAGTTCCAGGACAGCCAGGGCTACACAGAGAAACCCTGTCTCGGGCGGGGCGGGGGTGGGGGGGGGGGGGGGGGGGGAGGAGGTACAAGAGAAGCACCTCAACCCCCTCTGCTCCCTGAGTGCTGCTGCAGTATAAGCAGACCCTCACACACGAGCCAAAGTAATCCACGCTTACTGTGCCACCTCAGACCCCGGGCCCAATAAAGCGCCTTTCTGTGAAGTTCTTTTCTCCAGGCTCTTAGTCACAGTGATTTTAAAAAAGTAACTATTTCAGTGACTTTTTTTTAACAGGGTGTTGCTATCTTGTTCAGTTTGGTCCCGACTCTAGACTCTAGACTCCAACTATCCTCCTGCCTCAGTTTCCTACTTATTTGAAACTATAGGTGGGTATAGTCAACACTTAGCTTATGTATCTTAAAATCATAATCAAATTCAATGATACGGATTTTCTTTTATTTTTACCTCAGAAAAGAGTTCTCACTATTTGTAACAGGACAAAAAAAAAAAAAATCCCACCTAACATGCACATGCAATCTTTTGTAATTCTTCAAAGAACACGGTAAAACTGGTGTCATCGCCTTCACTCTGCATGGCAGGGAAAATAGTCACATGTGGCCATTGCTGAGAAATAAGCAGAACCGCGTGGGAAACAGCGCACAGCCAGAGGAAGGTAAGCGTTAACCAGAGAACAGAATTCTGTATCAGGTGACCCTGAGCGGGCGGAAGGTGCTTTTCACTGCACCTGTGCAGCACAGACAACATGGGTGGGCTGCTTCTCAACTTGTACACGAGGAAATGCACTCCTTGGGCTTATAGTTTTGTGGACACTGATACTAACAGCCTTGAGCAGAAATCTACACAGGAAAGAAGCCAGAGGGACGGAAGACAAACTCCACGGATGTTACAAATGGTGGGTTTGTTACAGATAGGGGCCAGGGCCAACACCCCTCTCTCGGGCTCTAGGGTGAAGCAGGACGGCTTCTGTGACAAATTTCCTACTGCGGACAGAGGACAAATAAATAAACACCCCAGGAGGTTGAAGTCACAACTGGCCATGTCCAGTCCTGCTGAAGACACAGTGGCCTAGCACCCAGGCCTTTCTCCTTCTCTCCCTCCACTCCCATGAGGTGTGCACCCCTAGGTCTCTCCCCCTCTCCCCCCTCATTCTCTCTCTTTCTCTCTCTCTCCCTCTTTCCTATCTTCTCTTTGTCTCTCTATTATAATAAACCATTTCTCTGAGGATGCAGCCTCTGGGTTGTGAATGTCCACCTGCCGCCCCGCCACCATGCCTGCCAGCCCACGGCTGCATCTGCCCATCATGCCAGCATGGTTCACTGCACACGCGGGATACCCACCCCACCCCTCGAATAGTAATAATTCATAACACTGGCGCCCGCACACAATATCATAACACTTCCCTCCCTGGGTAGCTGTGTCATAGCCCAGCCTCCTTCCACAGATGTCCCAGGAGCAGGGACATGTGACTGTGTAGATAGCACTTCTCTGGAGTACAGGAACACCGATAACACCCGATACTGTGCAGTGGGGGCCTTGGGAGAAATGCAGGTTCTGTTTTGGTGTGTTCAGGTAGGACTTGTCTAACTGAAACCCAGAGGAGTTGACACTATTGGTTCTCAGTCTGTACTCCAACTAGCAGGTTGCAGGAAATCACAAGTGAGTGGTGCCAGTGGCCAACGTGTCCCTTGTTGCCTGCAGGAGCTGTTCAGGTGCTATGGGGCAGCAGTGTGTCCCCCAGGGAAGTGCCACAACATCCTGGGGGAGGGATAGGTGTAAAGCAGTGTAGGGTGGAGAGACTGTTTTAAAAGGGCCTTGGTGGTGCACACCTTTGATCCCAGCACTTGGAAGGCAGAAGCAGGTGGATCTCTGTGAGTTCAAAGCCAGCCTGGTTTACAAAGGGAGTTCCAGGACAGCCAGGGCTTCACACAGAGAAATGCTGTCTTGTAAAAAAAACAAAAAACAAGAAAATCTGGTCTCCCTCACCATGGATTTCCAGCAGGTTCTTGGTGCCAGCCTTGCGGTGCAGCTCATCAATGTTCTGGGTGATGACCACAACCCGGCGGCCCTGGTCTCGCAGCCGAGCTTCACACTGGGCAATGGCCATGTGCCCGGGGTTGGGTTCCTTGCTCTGCATGACCTCTCTCCGGTAGTGGTAGAATTCCCACACCTGCGATGGGTTGCGGGCAAAGGCCTGAGGAGTCGCCAGGTCCTGAGGGGGAAGGCAGAGGTCAGGGAGGGACCTGTGGAGGTGGAGACGGGCAGGTGTAGGTCTGGCTAGACTGTGTAGCGGGCCTAGATCCCAGTCCTGGGACCAACCCGGGACTTTAGACAGGTCACTCTTAACTTCCCTGCTGATGAGACAGAAGCAACGTAACCCACCTCACTAATCTCACAAATTATGAACAAGAAGTAAAGTGACGTGTGGGCAAGTGTCTGGGGTTGAATTTACTCCCATAGAACTCTAAGACATAAAAATTCAATATCATTGTGAGGGAGCTCCAAGAAAAATATGAAACGAAAAATGCCCCTGTGAGATCCATCAGGCACAGAAAAGAGCTTAGACACTCAAGTACTCACATATACTCAGACACACACACCTACACACAATTAAAAACACGGCACATACAAGCAAGCACACAGCACACAACTGTACCAATTATATACACACATGCACAGACACACATACCTACACACAATTAAAAACACAGCACATACAGACAAACAGCATACAACTATACACATCTACACAACTACATACAGTTAAATGTATTGTGCACAAACTACACATATGTGTATGTACACACACATAGCTACCCCCATAGATATATTCATATTTATACATAAACCCTACCTGTATATATATATGCATACACACAACATATACATATGATGGGAGTCATAAGCCTAAGCGACCCTTGACACACATGCTGCCATATTTGGGCTTCTCTCCTCTTTTTCTAGATCTAGGCCTTGCTTAAGTCTCCATAGCACCAGAACCTCTTCTCATAAATACCAGAACCTCTTCTCAGATATCAGGTGAATGAGCTGCAGTTAGGCAATTAGGCAGTTAGACAACGGTAGATAGATAACCTTCAGAGCAACATTTCCTGCTGGCCGAACAGCCCATAATTAAGTCCCTTCCTGCTTGCAACCCCCATTACTAAGTCCCTTCCTCCTTGCAACCCCCATAATTAAGTCCCTTCCTGCTCGCAACCCCCTTTGCCTACATATATATTCCTTGAGAGAAAAATAAAATTTTGGAGCTTGATTAGACGTCCTGTCTTGCTCTTATTCTTTGTGTCTCTTGTCCCTCTCATTCGCCTTTAGGTCCCCGTTGAAGACCCCGCTGGCTGGGGCATACACAGTCACATGTATTTATGCTATAATTATGCATAAATATTTGCATATACACAACAGCATGCATATATACAGATATATGTATTTTTTATACATAAGCCATACACATATGCATACATACCCATAACTATATACAAACATACAGTTATTTATACCCATACACTCAGACACATACATACATACAATTACATGCATGTAGCTACATGTTATAACATGCACACTACGCACACACATATATGTATATACTCACACACAACTATACAATATATCCAGCTATGTACAGATGGCTACATGTACTAAACATGAACATTTAGTTACATGTACTTATACATGAACAAATATATACAAACATACATACAACTATATGGATATGTTACATCTACTTACACATAAACCACATGTATGTATGTACATATAAAAAAACTACACACATGCATATGGCTATGTACTTATAAATTATACATACATACATACACACACACACACACACACACACACACACACACACACACACACACACACATATATATATATATAAAACAGAAGAACTTGGGCCAATCTGGAAAACAGAGCCTAGCCCCTTTAAGAAAAGCTGCTCCTTGCTTGGGAGGGGGGCACGGCACCCCCCACTCTCCCACCCTCCCATCTCCCTCCCACCCCAGGAGACAGAACTGCTACAAAAGGCCAGCAGGGGAGGCTCCCAAGAGCCTATAAAACATTCAGACAGCCTCTGGCGGTTCCGCCTCCAGGGCCTCCCACCGAGACAGGAGTTGTTTGTCCCTTGGTTGTTTTCCTCTTTGCGGCAGGTCCTTCAGGCTCTGCTTCAGTCTGTGACTGACTTCACTGTCCCCAGGATGACAACCTGCTTTCCCTCAGGACCCTCAGGGTCTCTGCTTCCACTGTAGGGCGGGCGGGGCGTGTCCCCGCCTCAGATCTCTGTCACACTGTCAGTGGCTTCTGTCTCCCGTGGGTCACTCCAGGACATACAATTAATTCTTCGTCCCATGGAATGAACTCGGTGGGACCCTAGATGACCACCCCTCACCAAGATATTCAAACACATATGCATGCATACATACAGCTATATAATACATACTCAAACTCTACAGAAATGCACGCACACCCAACCATACACATATGTGAGCCACATTAAATACATGCATACATACACATAAAAACAAAATCTATTCACAGAATACATGAAATATCTGTACTTGAGGCACTGGCCCTCTTCTAAGACAGAGTTTTCTGTGATAGAGGCACAGCACAGCTGTCTGGGCTGGAAGCTGACGGGAAGTGGACAAGGAAATCCTTACCGGTCATGGACATGTTCTGTATCCTGCCTGTTACCTCAGGTCCACACTGAACTGTGCACACAACCAACAAGTTCATTCCGGGCTGTGTTAATTTTGAAAAGAAGCATATCATGGGTGTCTAATATTCATAAGCACGTCTCCATGCCAAGCAGAGACATCTCCACCCCAAGCAGAGACAGCAGCCTTCCCTTTGAGAGTCATGGCAGGCACACTGCATGGCCCTCCGGGACCCTGTGCTCCTTCTCAACACCTAGGACACCCTGGCCAGGAGCACCTGTGCCCTTAACCTATGAACTGTAACCGCATACATGGGCTTTGGGGCAGGGTTGGAATCAGACGTGCCCTCTGACCTCTCTGCTTACTGGCAAACTCTGAGCTCCCTCTGACACTAGAGCAGCCCCTCCCAGTTCTTCCTGCCACCTGCTACTGTCCCCAGGGATGCCTCTTGTGGTCCTTCTCTCTTACTGGACTCTTGGAGCCCTCTACTCCTTACTCCCCTCCTGGGCCTGAGGAGTGCCAGCGCATCCCAGTTTCTCCTGCTTCAACATTTAGGAGGAAGGAAGGGACAGTGCTTGCTCTGCACTCGGTGAGAAAGCACTGCGGATTCTTCAAGGCATGCACTAAGGTGGTTAATTTTGTCTTCACTCAACTAACCAAAATGTATGAAGCCTGCATCATGTGCTAGCATTCTGCGGCTGGGAGCTTCACAATGGACACAACACATGAAGTTCCCTGCTCTCTAAAACTAAGGATTTCCAGGATGGGAGAGACAGTTAAGAGGGCCCAACCATATTTCCCAGAACCTGCATTAGGCTGCGAACAATTACCTGTAACTCCAGCTGCAGAAGACATAATGCCCTCTTCTAGCGTCTGAGGGCACCACATGCATCGGCAGCACCCCACCCACATACATACAATTAAAAATAAAAATGAGCCAGGTGGTGGTGGTGCACACCTTTAATCCCAGCACTCGGGAGGCAGAGCCAGGTAGATCTCTGTGAGTACGAGGCCAGCCTGGTCTACAGAGCGAAAACTATGCGGAGAAGCCCTGTCTCAAAAAACCAAAAATAAATAAAGGAAGGAAGGAAGGAAGGAAGGAAGGAAGGAAGGAAG
>CABHPH010160975.1:0-54531 GCA_902168325.1 Peromyscus nudipes
TTTCCTGCCTCATCAGCCCTAATCTAGCAGGATGTGAGTGAGCAATCCATCTGAGTTAGTCCCTCCACTGGGAAGGAAAACTGAGGCTTGAAATGCCCAGTCAGAGCTTCTTGGGGACATCCAAGGTAAGGAGGTTTGGTAATTATGTGTTGAAATGGTGACCCATCTCCACTCAAGGTTTCTATATCTTTAGATGAGGCCAGAGTCACACATATAGGAAGATGGATGAACCAGGATGCTTGTGCCTGGGAAGGGAGTGGGGGAGGAGCAGATGTGGTGGAGTGCCCATCAACATTTCATTCACAGAAACAGCATTTTGACATGCAAGGGAAGGATGCAGGGTTTACTCTGAGGACCACTATGACAAGTTGGATAAAGGATGGTCCTGGTTTCTAGCCCTAAATTAGAAGGACATTGAAGCACATCTACCACATAAATGGACATTTAGGCCTTCCTGTTGAGTGAACTAAGCCTACCATAGACAGACGGAGTATGTGGGATTTCACATATGTGAGGTCCTGGAGTCACCAAGGTCACTAATAAAGACAGAAGGTGAGACAGTTGGTACCAATTGATGAAGAGTATGAGTGTCTACAAGTTGGAAGATTTCTAAAGACAGATGATGGTGATGGTTGGACACACACTGAGATGGGAAATCATCGCATAGCTTAGATTGGAAAAGTACTCAGTATGTATTCCAAGATGGCCTTGAACTTTTAAGTTAGTGTTATATTGTGTTCTGTGGGTAGGGTGTGTGACCCACTGTGAGTGGGGAGATCAGAGAGCTTGAGGAAGTCAGTTGGTTCTCTTATTCCTACATGTGGATCCTGGTCACTGAGCTTAAGTCTTTAGCCTTGGTGGAAAACTCCTTTACCTGCTGAGCCATTTTTCTGGTCCAATATGAACACACACACACACACACACACACACACACACACACACACGCACACGCACACGCACACGCACACGCACATGCACGCACGCGCACACACACTCTTCATAGCATGTATGTGGGTCTCCTGATTACATGGTGCCCATGGATATCAGAAGAGGTAGTTGGAGCTCCTGGACCTGGCGTATAGGTGTGAGATTTATGTAGGTGCTGGGAGTAAAACCTGGGTCCTCTGCAAGAGCATCCAATGCTCTTAATCAAAAAGCTATCTCCTTAGCCCACCAATATAAATGTATATATAACTCCATAGACCAGGCTTACTGGCACTCAGAGATCTGCTGGCCTCTGCCTCCTGAGTGCTAGAATTAAAGGTGTGTATCACAACTACTGTATTGAATATAAATGTTTTTATGTTACTGGAGGGTGCCTCTAACAAGTAGCTGATAGTTTAGGTGTGTTTTTATCACAATTGTAATGATTGTTGGGGGAAACAGGGTCTTACTATGTGGCCCAGGGTAGCATCTCTTCTTGTCTCTGATGCCACAACATTTTGAATGCTGGGATGATCTGCCTGCACCTGCACCATCAAACTCATTCTCAGGGACCACCTAGGGTATATGGTAAAGCACACATCACACTAGACAGAACTGACACTCACCGGACCCATGAGAACCCCATTTCTCCAGTGATATCTGAACACCCACTGAAAGGAAATGTATCATCTATCCCCAAGACCATGTTCTCAGCACAAAGGAAATTTATTTGCCCCAAATGGACAGAGAACAGGGAATAAGAGGCAAACACAGCCAATAGAGAATGAAGAAGGGAAAGGGAACAAGAGAAGGGGGCAGGGGTATTTGTCCTGCAGGGACAAAGGACTGCCTCTGGATAGAGAGGAGACAGATGTGACACATATGAAAATGGTGGTTTATAAGAGTAAAATGGGAAACCTTGTGTTAGGATGCGGTGTTTAATTTTAATTGGGCATGTTAATTGGGTGAGCCAATTAGGGGGCTTTTGATTGTTTGACTTCAGTACTTTGGATTTTGTTTTTTTTTCGAGACAGGGTTTCTCTGTGTAGTTTTGGTTCCTGTCCTAGATCTCACTTCTGTATACCAGGCTGGCCTCAAACTCACAGAGATTCACATGGCTCTGCCTCCTTCGTGCTGGGATTAAAGGCCCATGCCATCACCGTCTAGCTGACTTCAGTACTTTGATTGATTGACCTTGGTAGTCAGCCTCGGGAAGAGGGATTGGCCAGATAAGGGAACAGACATTGATGGCTAGCTTTAGGAATATAATCCAATAGTTTTTAGCAAGGTAGATGTAATGGGATAGAAGGGCAATGCCTGCCAGAGTCAGGTTTGCCAGTCCTGGGCTAGCTAGAGTCCATTCTACCACCCTACTGTCCCAAGCTCCAGAAGAGAGAATAGGAGACTGCCAGGTCTTACAGCATAGTGTGATTATAGAGGCACCACAGAACCTCAGCCCTGAATGGTGGATGTGGGCTAGGGAGATGCTGCTGTACACTAGGGATGTTTTACCTTCATTGTGTCTTGAATTCTCAACAGACTGGAGAGCAACAAGTCCTAGTAGTCCTTACAACATATTTTGTGAGTCAGGGTCAGATTCCGCAAGGCTGGGACCATGGTGTGAGGTTTTAGTGTCAGCATCTGCAGGTCACCAGAAGTTCCCTGTCATGCTCTCCATGGAGCATCCCAGGGCCACTTCAAAGCACAGGCTCTTAGGAAGGCTGGAGATGTTCTGTCTAACATCCAGGCAGTAGACCAGGCAGGAGGATTCAG
The DNA here is from genome assembly GCA_902168325.1 of Peromyscus nudipes. Lineage (NCBI taxonomy): Eukaryota > Metazoa > Chordata > Mammalia > Rodentia > Cricetidae > Peromyscus > Peromyscus nudipes. The sequence continues at coordinate 2,698 of CABHPH010160975.1, forward strand.
CCTTTGTCACTAGCCTCTCCTGGGGTGTATTATGGATAGCCATGGCCAGAGAACTCCAGGGTGTAGGGACATATAAAGGAAATCCTGGAAGGCAGTCCTTAGTTGATTATGAGGAGTTTCACCTGGGGGCATAAGTTGGAGTGGGTGTGGCTATTTTGGAGACGGGCAGGCGTTGCACAGTGAAAACCAGAACCAGGAAGCAGGGAGTGTGGTCAGGTGGGAGTAGGACTGGACAGCCTGGGAGGCAGAGAGCTGGCATGGTGGTCATCCAATTGGTGGATTTTGTTTGGTTGGTTTTGAAACAAAAAGATGAAACAAATGGCTGAGAAATGCTTCAAGAAGTGCTCCAGGAGTGGGGAAGTCGGGCAGGAGGTAGAAAGGTAAATAGCAGGGGAAATAGGAAAAATACAGGGAATTATTATTAGGGAGAGAGGGGGGTAAATACAGATGAAGGAAATGATAAAATAATAGTAAGGATGTCTGAAAAAGTCATAAAGAATATAAAATTAACTTATCTACCTAAAATAATTATAACACATGTAATTCGGTGTATGAATATACATAGTTTAAATGAAATTTTCCCTTATGGGCTGATAATGCTCCCTCTAACAACCAAAGACCATCTAATAAAACCCCCAGCACCAGGCATGAAAAGTCCTCTTTTGAATTGTTGGTCAGGGTTGTCCAAGAGACTCCCAAAACATCTTGCCCTTGGTTGCCCTCCAGAGGTGGAAGGTAAATCCCTATTGCTGAAGACAGCATGCACATCAGATGCAGGACCCAGACGCCCCTGACTGAGAACTAACCTGAATGCCTCTTCACTGAGGACTAGCTTTTATGGTAACAGAAGTCACAATGCAAACTTTCACAGGAAAATAAGAACTACCTAGTTATGATACCTATGACCTACATGTCATGACAGCCTTAAGGGTGCAATAGTGTCATGCATACCTTGGCAATAAACAAGCTCTCTAATTGGATTTAAGACCTGATCAACAAGAGAGAAATCATGCCTGGGACTAGAAACCTATCCAACTACACAGGGACAGTGACATAATGGATCTTAGAGAAGAAGCTCTAACCACTACTTCACTGGACCAGCATAATAATCCCTAATGACATTTAAAAAATTTGTCCTTACACCAAAAGATAAGTGTAATCCTCACCTCCCATCAAGGAAATGTCTTTTTGCAACAAAGTGACACCATTATAAAAAATATAACCAGTCAAAATGCAGGATTGTCAATTCCAATCCCTCTAAAACATAACTCCTACACCTAGGGCTCAGAGATCCTTGATGAAGAGAGGTTGGGTAGCTTATAAGAGCCAGAGGAACAGGAAGTTGGCTGTGAGATTATGTCTCCAAGGAATATCAAAAGCTATACTCATGAAGTCTCACCAACATGACTGCCTAAACAGGAGCTAAACAAGGATAATCCTAACAGACATGCTGATGTGGATGAGGGGAAAGCTCATGAGGCTTCAACCCTACACAAAAAAACCTATAGGCAACTAAGGAAACCTGTGAGCAGGGAAAATAGTCTTCCTCAGGGAAGAGCATACCAATTGGCTTTCCAACAACAAACACTAAGCCTGAAACATGAGTACAAATAACATTATATAGACTGAGTCCACACACATAATAAAACAACAAACAAAAATAAAGCCATGAATTTGAAAGAGAACAAGGAGGGGTGGGTAAATGGGTGTGGGGGTTGAAGGGAGGAAATTATGTAAGTATATTATAATCTCAAAAAGCAAAATAAAAATTAAAAAAAAACAAGCAGCATACTAGTGAGGACATGGCTGGGTGTGGGCAACATCTTACACACTGTCTATGGGATGCTGATTAGTGCAACCACTATAGAAATCAGTGTGGAGGTCTACAAAAACTAAAAATAGCACTATCATAGGATCTAGCTACAAGGCACTTGGATATATATACGTGTACATACATACATATACATACAAAGGAAATGAAGTCAGCACACAGTAGAGACATTTGTGCACCAATGATTATTGTGGCACTATTCATGACACCCACAATATAGAATCAGCCTAGGTATAAAATAACATGGATTTTTAAAATGTGAGTTTTATTCAGCCATAGAAAATAATAAAATTATGTTATTTGGGAAAAAATGATGGAAATTGAGATCATTTTAAGTGAAGTAAACCAAGCTCAGAAAGATAAATATTGCATAATTTGTCTCATCTATAGAATCTGTATTTTGGGTGGTGTATATGTATGGGGAAAGCACACTTATTTATAAGAATGTGAGGGCATTAACCATCCCCTATTGCTCTCCCCCTCATTCTATTTCAACACAGTCTCTCAGGGAGCCTGAAGCTCAGTTTCAGCTAGGCTGTCTAGCAAGTGAGCTCAGGATTCACCTTTCCCCTTCCCTTAATGCTGGGGCTCCAGGCATGCAAGACCACACCAGCTATTACATGACTGTATGTATTTGAAATCAGAATTTCATTCATAGACAGCATGTGCTCTTACATCTGAGCCAGCTCCCTAGCACTAGATATTTTTAATACAATGTGAAAGGAGAAGGGGTACAATTTGAAAAACGAAAGATGATAAGGGGACATAAGTAGAGGGAATGTGACCAAAGCATGCTATATATATATATGAAAACATAAAATGAAAACTAATAATTTTGTATAGTTGATATATACTAAAAATAGGTAGCATGAAGTTGCTCAATATTGTTGTGTTTAATATTTAATTTTAAAATGGAGTAACAAGCCAGGCAGTGGTGGCATATTCCTTCAATCCCAGCAGTCAGGAGTCAGAGGCAAGTGGATCTCTATGAGTTTGAGACTACCCTGGTCCAAAAAATGAGTTCCAGGACAGCTAGAACTGTTACACAGAGAAACCCAGTCTCAAAAAAAACAAAAAAAAGACAGAAAACAAGTTGACAGAGAGAATGAGGAAAGAGGAGAGAAAGAAAGGGGAGAAGGAAGGAAAAGAAAAGGAGGAAAGGAAGAGACAGAGAGAAGAGAAGAGGGAAGATTCTATTATCTGTCTTTGTAGCCTCTGCAAAGGAAATTGAGTCATTAGAGGGGATCCAAATCCAATGACTAATGTTCACATAAAAAGGGTAATTTAGACTCACATACAAATACAAGGGGAAGACACAGAAGAGATTCATGTAGAAGGTAGCCCATTTATAACCCAAGCAAAGAGCCCTGGAACAGACTGCTCATAGTCTTCATGGGAGCCAGACTTGTTAACCTCCTCATTAAAGAATTCTAGTCTCCAGAACTGTGAGACCTTTCTGATGTTTAAGCCACCTACTATGTGGTGCTCCATTGCAGTAGTCTTAGAGAACGACTGTACTCAGAAAAAGCTGACCACGTAGCATTTTATTATATCCTATTTCAATTCCTTCTCCCCACTTCTCTAGTCGCCTTGAAAAACTAATGATCTGAGATTTTAGCAAAGCCAATAGCCTGGCAGCCACTAGAGGGAGTAAATAGGATTTGAATTCCACAATTTTTTTCTCTGAGGATTGTTAATGGATCTGAGTTTCTTAAGAGACCCTCTGGTCATTTTTTTCTGTACATTATAGTATACTGGATTGTATAGTTTGATACAGTGAAATAATTGCAGGAAGTACATTGCCCAAAATGCTTAAGAGAAAAAAAAACTAGTGAATGCCATTTGGAACCTTGAAAAACTCTAACACATTTCAGAGAACAGAACAGCAAGTTTATGCATAGGAATGGGTGCATGTCCAGGACTGTGAATATGCATGTAAACACTAAATTCTTACCTGTGGTGATATTTTATTTGGGCTTTAATAAATAAAGTTTGCCTGGAGATCAGAGGAAATAGCAAGCAATGTTAAATAAACAAAGAAGTCAGGCAGCAGTAGCACATGCCCTTAACCCTATCACTTAGCAGGCAGGATCTCTGTGTTCAAGGCCACACTAGGGAACACAGCCAAGTGTGGTGACACGTGCCTTTAATCCCAGTATCAACCATAGAGTTCTGGATGTCTGTACAGACAGACAGCAATTGACAGAGCTGTGTAGAAAGAGGAAGTGATGTAGCTGGGCTAAAAGAGCCAATTAGAGAACAGCACAGAAAAGGCATATAAATATGAGTATATGGAAGAAGCTCTCTTTGGAAGCTGCAGTGTTAGTGAGGTAAGGTTGGCTGGTGGCTTCCCCTATTTCCCTGATCTTTACAAGGTTTTCATCACTATATTAGGCTCCATGTTTTTTATTTAATAAGACAGTTTTAAAATTCATCTGCATTTGGCGTCCAAAGAGTGGGGCAGGAATTCACAAAAAAAGCCACTTGCTGTGGCCTTGCAGGCCCCAGCTTGGCTGGAGCACACGGCCAGCATGGCACTCTGCTGTGTTGTGCCCAGATCGTGACCCCCAGAGAGACCACCAAAGACGAGCATGCCAGAATGCAAAAGCAATACAAGCCTAGGCAGGGACTTCGTCCAATACATCCAACGCAGTGGAGGCTGGAGGAAGTGTCCGCCTATCTGCAAGCTCAGTTTTTAAAGGGAAAAATCACAAGGTTACATCATTTAGGGGTGCTAGTACGGGTACAATTCTGATTGGCTCGCTTCTAGGGCTTACTTCTAAGGGAGTGGTTGCCTGCCATCATTTCTCATTGGCTGCCCTCAGGTGGGGACATTTCTGTGGTTAGTTACCCTGGAAATCAGGGAGAGGACATTCCATAGTCTAGCAGGCATTACCTCGTGACTACCTTGTGACTCTGTACTTTTACACTTCCTGGTTTCTGGAATATGAACTGACTGGTTTCAGTAACTATTGGCCTAGAAGGAGAAATCTTAGGCCTTAGTTTTTGAGTGAAAGCATTTTGGTCTTATTTCTAAGATGGCTCATTTTGGTCTCACAGCTGGAGCTGCACGCTGCTGGAGCTACACATGACCAGACTGCTTGTGGGCTTACAGAGCCCCTGGCTCAGGCCTGGTTGCAAGGCTCAGACTTGACCATGTGGCCAGACTTTCTTTAGCTTTTTTTCCCCTAGTGGGTGGTGGGCTGTCTCTGGATTCCCTTCTTAGACTGCCACCACACTAGGTAGCTGCTTTGAAATTCCTCAGACTTCTACTGCTCTACACAATTGACAGATTTGGTAAGTCAATTAAGATAACTTAAAGGGTGAAATTAGTTAAAAGAGAACTTTTTTCCTACACTAAAGAAATGGGAAACATTTTTACTATGGAAAGAATTTGGTCTCTGTTTGATAGCACATTAGACAGTCTGAAAATGGAACAATTAAATGAGAGGAAAATTAATGTTGATGGGATGTATGTAACATCAATTATGAATATTATTCGTTTGATCATTTTTATTTTAGCATTAAGAAGGTTGGTTGCTGTGGGATGTTCTGTATGGCAAATGTGTTGCTAATAAAACACTGATTGGCCAGTGGCTAGGCAGGAAGTATAGGCGGGACTAACAGAGAGAATAAAAAGAGCAGGAAGGTGGAAGGAGACGCTGCCAGACGCTGCCAGCCACCGCCAGGACAAGCAGCCTGTAAAGATGCCGGTAAGCCACGAGCCATGTGGCAAGGTATAGATTTATAGAAATGGATTAATTTAAGATATAAGAACAGTTAGTAAGAAGCCTGCCACGGCCATACAGTTTGTAAGCAATGTAAGTCTCTGTGTTTACTTGGTTGGGTCTGAGCAGCTGTGGGACTGGCAGGTGAAAGAGATTTATCCTGACCGTGGGCCAGGCAGGAAAATTCTAGCTACAGTTGGTCAATTTTAGTGCCAAGATAAAAGCTTTAGAAAAATCTGTTAAAATTAATCATAAATAATTCAGACCCAGACAGGAGAACTTAAAGGTGAACCTAACTCGGGTTTGACTTTAGAAAACCTGTTAAAATGAATTATAGAGAAATTCAGACCTAGGCAGAAGAATTTAAAGGCGAAATTATTTCAGGATTGAATTATATGGTTACATAGAGACAGCCTGTTTTCAAACAACCAAACTTAATCCAGTAACCTTCCAGGAACTACCTGTTCTAGGGCATGTATAAGCTAATTGGACTCCAGTAGAAATGTTAGATTTAAGGAGATCTAAAGAAGCTATATTATCGTATGGCATGCATTCTCCATTTGTAAAGCAACTAAGTTTGTTGCTATTTCATAACTGTAATTTTGATATTATTATGAATTGTAATGTAAATATCTGATATGCAACCACTGTGAAAAGATCATTCCACCTGAAAGAGTTTGTGACCCATAGGTTGAGGACTGCTACCATCTAGACCAAGATCCTTTCCCTCTAGATCAGGCTCCTGGATTCAAGTGAGTTCAGGTACTTAAAACCTTTGTAATAATTTCTATATACATGTTTATCCATAGGCATAATAGATCTCCTCAGCTGATACCTCCTTTGAAGGGGAGAGGGGGGCAGGGCGCAGGAGGGGTAACGGGGGGATCTATGACTGATATGTAAAGTTGAATTATATTGTAAAATAAAAAAAAATTGTAGGAATAAAGTGGACAGCTGGTGCTAAAAAATAATAAAAAAAAAAAAAACAAAACTGCTCAGCCTCTGAAAAATTCTTCCAAATCAATGAGTGAATGTTCTAACAACAGAGACATATTTTTTGTACACTTAGTGTCTCTCTTCCTGCCTGATCTGGGTCTAGATTGAAAGAGAAGTCAACCCCAGAACCCAGGTGGCACCTGATTAGACAAGTCATGCTCAATAGTTCCTGACTTTGTAGATGCAGATGGGTTGAAAACTAGAGTATTGGAGTGTTCATTATGTGAAAGGAAGGCATGTGAAAACAAGACAAAGTACAAAATGATGTAATGGAGTAGGAAGCAGGGATGAGGAAGACAGTCCATGTTGAAAATGCCGGTTATTTTTAATTTACTTTTTAACTTTTTAATATACTAATTTTATTCTTTCAAATTTTTACTTTTTAAGTGTGTGTGTGTGTGTGTGTGTGTGTGTGTGTGTGTGTATGACTCAACCTGCTGAGTCAGTTTTTGTGTAAATTGTTTCAGAGCTGACCATCTGCACTGGGCAACCAAGAAGGTGACTGTTCCCTGGGAGAGGTAAATTTTCCTCTTCCTAGCAATTGTAAGTTGACCGTAGTTCTTGGCTTGGGGGTGGACCCCATAGAATTTTCTCCTTCCATACTAACATGTCCATTGATCTTGCCATTGCCTGGTCTTCTTTATGTATCCATTCTAGGAGAGATTGTTTGCCACTAGACTTCCCAGTATTCTGACTTGTAGGGTCCTGGCCTCCTCCCATATTGAGTAGCTGTTGCCTGCTTGCCAACCTTGACCAGAAGTCCTCCCTATGCTGATTCCCTGCCAGTATCTACCCTCCTGAATGCTTAAGGGAAGTTCCTTGTTTGTGTATCCTGCATATTGGGCATTAACAGCTTAGATGCAAGATTGTAAACATCAGTAGCGAACTTCTGCCCTCTGGGGTTCTCCCATTGTGCTGTAAGCCTGTTTTTAAAGTTTCCTCCCTCTTTCTTTTTTTTTTTCTTTTTTTGGTTTTTTCAAGATAGGGTTTCTCTGTGTAGCTTTGCTCCTTTCCTGGAACTCGCTTTGGAGACCAGGCTGGCCTCGAACTCACAGAGATCCGCCCACCTCTGCCTCCCGAGTGCTGGGATTAAAGGCGTGCGCCACCACCGCCCGGCATTCCTCCCTCTTTCAATAAACGGCATTCGGCATTCTGCTTAGGCAAGTGACCCACTGTCTTTGTCTCTGTTTTTTCGATCCACAGCCCCTGGCTCAGACATGGTGAACAGGTGGTGGTAGCGTGGGTGTTATTGCTACACTGACTCTTACCACATTTTTGCTTCCCTCTTCTATAATGCTCCTTGAGCCATAGATGCAGGCACTGTCTAAGTGGATTTAAAGTCCACTCAAAAAGTGGGGAATTATACATACCTGATATAAGAAATCTTCCAAGTTTCCTGAAACTAGTGAAGTCATGAACCTTAGGAAAATCACCACACTGCCTCTTTGCTTGGCCAGCATAATCCTTAACTACATTCTAAATCTTATTCTTATACCAACAGGTAAGTACAGCTACCATCCCTCCTCAAAGAAGCCTCTTTTTATAGCAAGTGGAGACTAGACACAATGAGGGAATCTCACGTGGAACCCAGCCCCAACACATACACCATGTAATTTGCTTCTTTTCTTTTTTGAGACAATGACTTCATGTACTACAGGCTGGCTTTGACCTCTGTGTAGCACAGGATGGTCTTGAATGGTCGGCATGCTTTTGTCTCCTCAGTGATAAGATTACAAGACACCAGATATAGCTACAATACGTTTCTGACAGTATTTCATCATCGCGAAGAAGACATTTTGAGTCAAACGGTGAGACCTCATTTACACCACAAATGACTGGCAGAATATGATCTCAACTCCATATGAGAATCAGATCCAGATGGGGTCATTGTTAAATGTCGTCAGCTGACTGCATCTGTTGAGGGTTAGAGGCTAGTTCTATTTTGAAAGAAAATCACTCAGTGCATTCTTATCATGTATTGACTTCTCTTCCTTACATGTTTATGAATGCATTGTGGCCTCAGTATAATATCTGTAGACATGTTATCAATATGTTAAGATGCATTTCACAAATGAGAAGCATAATAGACAATAAGTTCTAGAACACCAAAAATATTTATCTTGTAATATACTGACAGAAAATCCTAATTATTAGCATTGGTGAAATATAACGATTTAATAATGGTATTATTTGAGTAGTAACATTCAGAATTTTTAATTTTTTAAAAACATTTATTTACTTATGTAGCCTTTATTTATGGTTATTTTTATATGAACACAGATTTAGCAAATAAGAAAAGAATTATTTTCAAACATTAAACTAGATTTTTCTTTTGTATGTACTAAAATTGATTAAAGACTTTTACAAAATATAATCCGAAATGTATCTGTTTGTGAACCATCAGATCCACCTTAAATTCTGTTACAAAACATGCACTTCCTAAGCAGTACATCAGCCCTTTTAGTTATGATTAATTCAATTGTTTGGGCATATTTCTTAAGGAGAACAGGAACACTGGTTTTTGTATCACTTCTTGCAAGCCTGATTATTTGGATGCAGGACTTCTCAGAGTATTTTACAATTCTGCCTTTCCAAAGGGTAACGTTTGCAACTTATGAAGATCCTACTCTGCAGTGCATTTTCAGCAAGCCAATTAATCCTTAAGGTTCTGTTTGTGACTGAGCATCCATTTAGATGGCCTGCTACATAGCTGTTTCCTCTAAAATGATGCATCCTCTCATGGAGAGAAGAGGGAGGCTCTTCTGTCAGGAAGCTTAAAAATCTTACTAGTTTCTGAAAGTTGCGAGAGTTGCAAGGCATCTGTACAAGGTTAAGTAAGTGGTAACATTGCTATGGAGATGAGGCTAGGTGGAATAACTGCCTCCAAATGTGGCAAGGAGTTCCAAGAATGCTAGCTTCATGAACCATCCTGAATAGTATATGGGCGTTTCTGTAAGGGGCTCCTGTGAGTCACAGCTCACTTATGTTACTGTAAATAATGCCAATATAGTCACTGGCTCAATAAATGATGCTTAGATGGGATAGTTTCTCTGCTCTGTCATCAGTGTCCTAGCTTGGGTGAACAGATATATTTATTTATGTGTCCCAGTGAACATATGACATAGAAAGGCTCTTAGGATATTTATGCTAGCATCGAATGCATTACCAATAATAGGATCTTTCATCTAGAGAAGGCATGTAAAACAGCCACAAGCAATATCTCTCTCTCTCTCTCTCTCTCTCTCTCTATATATATATATATATATATATATAATATGTACACACATATATTTACAGGTATATATGTATTTACATGTGCTCATAACTTAGAATCATTTAACACTCATGAAAGCTGTTAAAGAGTTTGTGCTGCACATACACACACATATGATATATATGAGTGATAGGAAAACAAGGTGCAAGAGACCATATATACACATAATATGTAATATTTGGTCAGCTTTAATCTGTATAGTTAATACTACAATTTAAGCAATGACTCATGTTATATTAATGCTAGCCTTATAAAGTGAGTTTATTACTTCAGTACCAGTGAAAGTGGAATGGCTGTTAATAACAGTTCATGAGTTATAGAGAAATTAAGTATGTAGTGTTGAAAGCACTGAAATACTCCTGCCTCTCACTGAATGTCCCCAAGGTAACGTTTTGAGCTACCGTTATGCTGTTTGTTTGTTTGTTTTTTGTTTTTGTTTTTTTTTTTACTAACAATGCACCTGTGTTGACAGTGTTGACAGATTATTAAGACAATCCCACTATATAAGTGGTGGTTTAGTGTTAGTGCCTTGCAGGCTTATGTTCTGACAGTACAGGATGTTGTATCTACACCACTGCTGTACCACAAGGCAGTTTCCCCTACATTTCTCCCTCTGATCTCTTAGAGACCATATCTGCACAGATCTGTTTACTGTCCACATAGCTTTTCTCATCTTCTCTCTAAATGTCACTTCCTATAAAGTGACAGTTTTAATCATCTATAGGTATTATTAGATAGTGTCACTTCTTTTCTACAATCAGGCATGATGACTTATGCTTGAAATCTCAACACTTGGGAGGTCAAGAGAGAAGGTTCAGGATTTCCAGGTCACCCTTAGTGATGTAACAATTTCAAGGATAGCCTGGGATAATAAGACTTTCTTTCTAAAAAGCAGAAAATGTTTTTTCTGCTGATGTTGATATTTTCTCTTGCAATTTCTTCTTAAACAGTATTTCAAAACATTTAGTAAAAGCTGAATACATAGTGATCACTACTTTTTCACTTGTTGTACATAAAATGTTTTTCTTTGACCATTTTTATTTGCACTCCACAATTAAATGTCTTTCTTCTCTGATTACTTTTAGACTTAACATCTGGCCAGGTCAGAAATTCTTCCCTGAGCTATAGTCACTTGAGGAACTGGCTCATCAGATATCCATTTCAGTGATATTGATGTCCAGTTTTTGAGTTTGATTCATTCTCAAATTTTTCACCTAGCTACTTACATTTTGTTTAAAATACATAAAAACTATTTAAAATGTTTTTAACAAATATAAAATATATTTAACATAAATATATTGATGTAATATATACAATTTTATCTAAATAAATATATTCAAATAAATAAAATCTATAACATACAGATTTGTTTATACTTGTCTTATATTTGGTTTACTTTTCAAATAGAACTCTAGTCCTAGATACTGAGATCAACAGGTATGTTGCCTAGGCATGTTGAATTCTTTGAATGGAAGGAAATAAGATATCCCACAAACATAAAATCTCTGGTTCCCACTATCTGCCTTTTCTGCATTACTACAGTCAATACAAATTAAGAATTCTTCCTAAAAGTCCACCAGAGAAATCAGAGGCTCTGTCTACCAAAGCCTGCCATAAACCCTAGACATATTACAACTTACCTTATTTTTCCTAATTCTCTGTGTAGCAGCTGGTAATGAGGAAACTGAACTATCTTGTTAAATAGATTAAGTCTCTTTCCAGAAGCAGGTCATACTCAAGAGGAAATGCTACAGATGCCTACCAAGAATAATCAGATCAGGCAACCTTAGCTGTTCCCCTGGCGCCTAAGACATACCCTTTGTTGTTCAATCTTAATTCCACATAATGCTCAGGGGCTTCTAACCTTAGCACAAAAAGTGGACAATTCTCCCCACGGTCTTTGTCTTTTGATTTATACAGGCTCTGCAATAACATAAATTTTGATTAAATAAACTTATTTTGCTTTTCTGCTGTCAACCTACCTTTGGCTATAGAATGATCAGTGGTGACCCTTGTGATGAGGAGGAGATGTTACATATTTTTCTACCCTTTTATGTTTTTATCATAAATTTTGGAATATCTATGTCATCTCTGAGTTTGATATGATGTATAGCCCATTTCTTCTGACTTCATGTTTTGCTTTATATTATGCCTATAATTTATTAGTTTTTAAAGTTAAACAGGATATATCTGTAATGAAGACTTTAGTATCAGAGGTTTACAATGAAGATTTAGGCTACTTTGTCTAAGACTTGTACTGTTAATATTTTCTATAGCTTAGTTTCTAAATGGTAGTTTTGTGTTGTTTTCTTTTTATTTTATGGGTTTCCCACAGAACTTCCTGAATGGTCTCTGCTGCAGTTCTCTGTTGTAGCTACTGTTTGGAGCTCTGTTAAAGTTCTGGGGAGGAAAAATTTGTATATGACCAAGATTAAATTTGGTTTTCTTATTGGGTATATATTCTGTATGGTATTTAGGTGTTTCTTAACTCATTACTCCACTAAGCATTGCTAGCAGGAGGAGTGGCAGAAGCTGACTAGATTTTTTTCTACATCAGATAAAGTTCCTGGAGGGAGCATCCTTTGATGACAAGCCCTTTTTACTGAGAACACTTTGTGGCATTCTCAAGTTGCTTCTCTCTCAATGCTTTTGTTGGAGCACAAGTGTTTTTATCTGCACTCTCATCAGTGAGAACCTTGTGAAGTTCTAGTAAACCCCATGCAGTTTAAAGACTTTATAGAAGAGCAGCAGCAATATCTTGAGATGACCAACACTCAGCCTCTAGTATTGCTCATTTCTGCTTTAATTTAAATACTCTTGTCAGCTGTGGCTCCAGATATTCTACTGCTGCTGGCCTAATCTCAGTGATGATGTTGTATTTGCTTGTCTTTCTATTGTCTATTTGGTGGATTTTTCCTATGACATCAATTTTCTGGTGAAATTCAGAAAGAAGAATGGACACAAGCTGAATATTTTTGTTTGTTTTAATATGAAGTCAATAGCAATGAATTCCATTTTTAAAAGTATTATTAAGTAGAAATCAGATTCCCAAAGAGTATTACACAGGATGCTATTTTCCTTGGTATAGAATTTAAGCAATTCAATAAAAGCTTGGATGATCACCTTCCTTTGTAATTTCATTTTGTTTAGTTTAATTTTACCCACAAGCTTTTTACTCAATTATGTGCATAAAATCTTACATTTATGAAATTTCCATGAAGTTAAATTACAAATGTTTATAACACTTAATAAATTATATATTATATATGTCATAGTATTATATTTCATGACTTTTTATTTTCATTATTACTTATTTCAATTTTGGTTAGTTCTCCCTAGAAATATGTCTGTAGAAGACCTTAATATATACTTGTTTATATGCATTGGTTGTAATTTATTAAGCAAAGGGTCTTATGCACCTGGTATACTTAACAGCAATTTATACTTTAAGTTGTGCAAGACAGGGTTATTGGTGGAAGTATTAAGGCAACTCCACGTAGTTAAAAGGGAGGTTTATTTTGTGGTGTAACTTACAAGTAAACGGATAGGTTATAGGGTCTGGGAAAGGTGTAGTGCAGCCCAGTGGTGTTCTCTGGAGAACTCTGCTCAGTCTACCTCCAGCATCCAGGATCCAGGAAGCAAGAGAGCCAGCACATCGGGATCTCAGGTCTTAAGGGCTCCTCTCTCAGCCCCACCTCATAGGCATGACAGTTATCAAAAGCCTCAATGGGGGTAGTACTTCCAGGGCAAAGCTGGAACAGCTATCCACTACACAGGGTTTCTTTGTGTAGCCCAGAAATTAGCTCTGGAGACCAGGCTGTCCTCAAACTCAGAGATAGGCCTGTCTGCTTCCTAAGTGCTGGGATTACATGCATGTACCACCAAAACCTGACAAAATTTTGTATTTTTAAGTATAACAGTTTTGCTCTGTTTTTAAAGTACTATTAGTCATAAAGATTAGTCATAAAGATGTTACTTTCAGTACATTAAAAGTAATGACTAATTTATATCATTTACCTTCATATATTCTACTAAAGGCACATAATTCACTCTGCTTCAGAAATACTGCTTCTTAACTAGCTTCCTACATTTGTTACATTTGGAGTATACTAATCAACTTCACAAAATGTGCTAAGATGCTCTGACCTAATACAAACAGATTTGAAAAATAACTACATTAAAGTGAAATAAGTCAAACATGGCAGTATGTTTATAATTCTAGTATAAGTTAGAATATTATTTTAAAAACCTGGCACTCTTGCTTCAATATTAAATGTTATAGTACTTCAGGGACAACAGATTGATCCTAGAAGATTGTCAAAAGTGCTCCAATATTTATTAAAGTTCACTGAGGTGTATCTGTGAGGGCTTAGACTATGGTTACTTGGCCAAGTGCACTTGAGCAGAACATCCTGCTGGCAGAGTATATGAGAAAAAATAGCTACATATTTCTCAATTCTTCCTCCTCAAGAATACCCCAGGGGGAAAAGTGGGAGTGGTCTCACTCAAATGGCACTGGAAACAGGGACCAGGGCTTTAGCAAATGGAGGGTTAGAGGGCCCTGTGGGAAGTTAAAGCATGTCTGGCTATGGAAATTATAGTGATATTTTATTTGTACTGAAATGTGATTTTATTTGTATGTTAATAAATAAAGTTGCCTAGGGGTCAGAGCTATTAGCAAGCCATAGCGAAAGCTGGTTGTGGTGGGGCACACTGGTAGGATTTGCTGAAGGAGGCGCACGCCTTTAATCCCAGCACTTGGTAGGCAGAACTAGGTAGATCTCTGTGTGTTCAAAGATACAGCCAGCATTGGAGACACATGCTCCAATGTGTGTCTGGAGGTCTGTACAGACAGGCAGTGACAAGGCAGTCACATGGTTGGGTTTACAACCATTGAGAAGGCAGAACAGAAACTCTATTTAAAGACAGACAGGAAGTAGTTCTCTTTCGGAGAGGTCTCTTGGCTGAAGAAGCTAGCTGCAGCAGGCAGGTAAGGCTCTTAGCTCTGACCTCTTGGGCTTTTATCTTTACATTGGCTCTGTGTTTCTTATTTAATAAGACAGTTGGTTACATCTACAGGAATTTAAAGTGGGGAAAATCTTTTTGGGGAGTAAAGTAGGCTGGATGATGCCCTAGTGAAAATGCAGTGCATATTTCTCCTTCTCTAGGTTACTTTCTTTTATCTCTATCTTAAAATTATATCTATAAAAATTAAGTAAAAATGTAATGTAGTGTAGTAATATAGTGTTGAAAAATTAGAGTAAAGCAGAGTAAGGATATTGGGAAGAAAACTTAGAATAAGAAAACAAGACAGAGGAACTATGGAACTATGTCCTTAATTTTCTAACTATGGGGCTAGGAATGCAAACTGGGAAAAAATAAGAGAAAAATGGGCAGAAAAGATTCTTATGGAAGCTTTTGGCCCAGAGACAGCTAAAATGCTAGAGTCCAAGCAGCAGAGAAAAGAAATTTTCCCTGAGGTGGCCATGAGAGAGACAAAACTCTCCACTCCGCCAGCAGTGCCTGAGAAAACTTGTACAACACTGTTCAAACAGAATTAGTTTCCATTTGATCATGAAGCCAAAATTTAGAGAACAGAAGTCTTGGGAAAACTTGGTGGTCTTTCTCTCTCAAAAACTGAAAGCTTTCTTGGGAAAAACTTAATCTCTCTCTAAAATACTAAAAAGCTTTTCAGATCTTTGCTTCTCAGAGATTTCTCTTTCTGTAAGGGCAAAAAGTAGATTCACCTGGAGATACCAGTATTGGAAATAACCTGTGGTTTGCTCGAAGAAAAAACAAAAAGATCTCTTGGAACAAGACAAATTCTCTCTGCTAGCACTGTCTCTTTCAAGCTAATATTAGAAAAACAGCAGCCAGAAATTCCCCTGCAGCAAGAACTCAGGCACAGAGCTTGGGAAAGTACAGGCGGAGAGCTGCAGAGCTGAGCAAGGCAGATTCCTCCTTGATGGGAGGGGCTGCTATGTGGAGAAGGCAGTAAACCTGAGCTACAGCAGTGGTGGTTGTGGGATCAGGAGCTGTGTATCTGGTGGAGGCGATAAGCTATGACAAGACAAAGATCTGTCTGGGAAAAGGTCTCTATGAAAGGGCTGTGAAAAAGCTTTCTCAAAAGTACTTTCGCCGGGCATTGGTGGCGCACGCCTTTAACCCCAGCACTCGGGAGGCAGAGCCAGGTGGATCTCTGTGAGTTCGAGGCCAGCCTGGGCTACCAAGTGAGCTCCAGGAAAGGCTCAAAGCTACACAGAGAAACCCTGTCCCAAAAAAACAACAACAAAAAAAGTACTTTCATTTTTTTGTTTTTTGTTTTTGGGTTTTTATTTTTTTATTTTTATTTATTTATTTTTTTGAGACAGGGTTTCTCTGTGTAGCTTTGGAGCCTGTCCCTGAACTCACTCTGTAGACCAGGCTGGCCTTGAACTCACAGAGATCTGCCTCCCGAGTGCTGGGATTAAAGGCATGTGCCACCACCACCCGGCATCATTCTTCCACTAACTCACAAGGGAATTTTGCTTTGGGCACAAAAGGACCTGCCAGAATATTCTTGAGCAGGCAGGTATGACTCAGTTCCAAGGACAGTATCAGGAAAGAAAAAGAGCTAGCAATGCCAGCTCAGGGAAAACAGAAATCTGCCAATCTCCTGTGGTTAAAAAAGCAAAAATCTTGACTCAAAAATCTCCTGTTGAAGCTGGGTGGTGGTGGTGCATGCCTTTAATCCCAGCACTCAGGAGGCAGAGCCAGGCAGATGTCTATGAGTTTGAGGCCAGTCTTGTCTACAGAATGAGATCCAGGACATTCACCAAAACTACATGGAGAAACCCTGTCTTGAAAAAGCAAACAAACAAAAACAAACAAACAAAAAACAAATCTCCTGTTGAAAAAAGCAAATGCAGGAAAACAAATCCTGTAGAGAAAACCAGACATTTGTTCCTGAACCCAAGAGGCATTATGGGAAAGGTAGTTTATAGTAGCATGACAATATAAAGAAAGGCAGCTTGGGAACTGAAGGCCAAAATATAGTGATGCTATAGAGAAAGGAGTGCTGGAAAATGTAGTGTGTAGAAGCAAGACAGCATAGGCAAGTTGGTACAGAGAAAGGTAGACAAACTGGGACAAAAACTTTCAAACTCTCAACTTAAAGACAATGCTTTTTTTCCAAGCACTGCTAGAAAGCTTAGCTTTACTTCCCAAAAAACCAAGAAAAGACAAACAGCTTTCCTCTCAGAAGACATTTCAAATACTAATGCTTGTTTATCAACAAGTCACTTTGAAAACTTTAAGAAACCAAGGGAAAGCAGAGCATACACTGGAAAATTGCTTTGTAGATGGGAACCAAACTTCAGAAAATCTAGCTGTCTTACAAAATAGCTGCATTACTTGTAAGTTCCCTATAACAAATCAATGCTAAAGTAGAATGCTTGCTTAGTGAATGTACTGATGTTGTGAGAATAAGAAAAATGTACCAAGTACTAAAGGTTGAAAAGCTAAAACTACAGTCTGAGTTAAATAACTCATCGCAGCTTGTGGTGGTATTGTGTTCCCCAAAATATTGTGTATGCTAATAAACTTATCTGGGGTCAGAGAACAGGACAGCCACAATATTAAACATAGAGGTTAGGCAGTGGTAGCATACGCCTTTAATCCTAGCATTCTAGAGACAGAAATCCCTCTAGATCTCTGTGAGTTCAAGGCCACGTTGGAAACGGCCAGGCACAGTGATACACACCTTTAATCCCAGAAAGCCACACCTTTAATCCCAGGGAGTGGTGGTAGAAAGCAGAAAGGTATATAAAGCATGAGGACCAGAAACTAGAGGCCTTTGGCCTGGAGAGGCCTTTGGCCTGGAGAAACATTTGGCCTGGTTAAGCATTCAGGCTTTCAAGCAGCAGTTTAGCTGAGAGCCATTCGGATATGAGGACACAGAGGCTTCTAGTCTGAGGAAGCAAGACCAGCTGAGGATCCAGTGAGGTGAGATAGCTGTGGTTTATTCTGTCTCTCTGACCTTCCAGTGTTCACCCCAATAACTGGCCTCGAGTTTGATTTTATTAAAAAGACCTTCTAAGATTCATGCTACAGCAGCTACTAGTAAAAGTCACATCAGGGTTGAGAAACTAATGAATGAAGTGAAAATACTAAATCATGAATATGTTCCTCCTCAAAGAAAGCTAATGAAGGATGTGTTTCAAGAAACAACATCTATGTTCTTGGCTCCTTTTAACAGTAGCAATTTGGTGAATAACCTTGCCAGAAATATTTGGCTAATAAAAGTCTACCAGAAACATCAGCATTGTTAAAGAACTCATGGCAAATATAGCTTTAAAAAATTAAGAAGTGGGGAAACTGCCTGAGAGTTTGATGATGAGTGAGAAATGTCAGCTCTAATAACACTCCTGTAGAGGAACTGGAGTGAAAAGCAGCTAAACCAATGTTCCTGATACTGAGGTTCCATCATGCAGTCTGTGGATAGTAGGAAAATAAGGAGGCCCCCAGACTGCTGAGGATTTTGGGATGAAGTTTCAGCAATGTTTTTGGTACACAGGGGAATCTGCTGAAAGCTGCAGATCTGGAACCCCACTCCAACTTAAACAATTATCTTCTCCTGATGGGAAACTGACTGTTGTGGAGTTGCTAGCTGAGCAACTCAGAAACAGAATGTTCCTTACGGAAGTTTTCCCCTCGTTCTCCTTTCTTCCTTTTTGAGTTTGCTGCAAACTGAGATAGCGCTTAATAGAGATTTTGTAAAAGATCTGGAATGCATAAAGTACTGTTTAGCAATAGCACTCACTAAATTGCAAGGTTGAGGGACAGCCATTGACAAAATAGGCTCTTGTTTTCAACTGTCAGGAGAACTTTCAGAATATCAAAGCTGACTATAAATTCTGAACTTTGCTATAAACTCTGACCTATAGAAATGATTTGCATACTTCTTGTCTTGTGAATAGTTTAGCTAAGAAATCTCTACTAAATGTTAAGAAATCTCTTCTGGATATTTGCTAAGGTAGCCCTATAGAGTTTTCTTATGAACATAAGTTTGTAAGAAGTATAAATAGGTGTATGTTGAATGTGAGTGTAAATGTTGAATGTCTTAATGATTAATGTAAGTTTGTAAAATGTAAATATCTATAGTTATGTAAGTTGTAAAAAGTGTAAGTACATATAGTAAATAGTCATGCTAGTTGTAAATCTGTTTAGTAAGGTTTATACTCGAATTATGTTGATGTTAATGAACCACAATTTGGAAAAAGCTAAGAAAATCTTTAAGTTTAATGTAATTTATCTGATGCAGTTTCCATCAAGAGTTTATTGATTTAAAAGGGGCTTGGCACAGCTAAGGCCTTTACAGACATCTTAAGACCCAGTCCAAAAAAGATATGTCATCTTAATCATCCTCTACTCCTGTAGTGGGAAGTGTGCAGCTAAGGAGATTGCTGTGGATGGTTATAAGCTCAATAGGAACCTGGGCCAGAGCTGAGTAATGCTCAGTACTCCTTCCTGCCAGAGGCTCAGAGTCAGGGATGGGCAACTTTCTCTTGATAGCTTCCAGCCTAAGACAGAGTACACTTCATGGAAAGCATATCTCAATGTAATGGAAGAAATAATCGTGGAGAATGACCCAAGACAGAACTCAGTCTATCTGATGGGGCCTGAGGGGCTCTTTAAAAAATTAAGAGGAGGGACCTGAGGGAACCCACAAAAGTTTCCTAGTGAGACCTGAACTTGCTGTACACAAAAGGGCTGCATTAGGGGATGGCTTGAATACATGCATGGTTACTAGGTGTTTGGGATGGTCTGCACTTGGCTGTGCTGGGGGGAAATCTTTTGCTCCACCCCTTAGCATTCCTTTAAAAGCCATTTAGAAGAGACAGAAGGTCTGGTGGGTTTTGACCCAGGCCCCCCAAGCTATCCTGTGTTTCTAATTGTCTCTTTCCTCTATATTTCTATCTACATATTTGTCACTTCTCCCCCCTCAAGAATACCCTGGGGGAAACAGTGGGAGCTGCTCTCCCTCAGATTTGGGATCAGAAAATTCTATTTCTTCTGGGTCATCAGGGCTGAGGTAAAGATGAACTTAGAGCAGCCATTCACACCTTACTGCTATTAATAATATGTTCATGGGGCAGAATAGAAGGCTCAGAAATTAGGAAACTGGCTGCTCATCCACAGGGCCTGACTTTGATTACCAGCACCCAAGCACCCACGAGACAGCTCACCACTCTCTGTACCTACAGTCATAGGGATCAGACATTATCTTCTGGTACCTGGTATGCACTTGGTATACTCACTGGCAAAACTTATATACTTAAATTAAATTTAGTTCTTTTTTAAGATAACAGGCACATGAAGAAAACCTTCTTTTTACAATATAGAATCACATACATATCTGTCTCTCACCATTTCCATATCTGATTCCCTAAGAGGCTAGAAGGATACATCAGATCTCCAGGATCTAGATGCATAAGTAGTTCTGACCAATATGATGTGGATGCTAGGAATCAAACTTGGGTACCCAAGTGAATCAGTACTACTGAGCCAATTCTCCAGGTCCAAAATATGTCATTAGAATGCTAAAGATGAAGATGTCTCACTGCTCCTTCAGTCTTCAATCACTTAAAGGTAAGGAAAGCCCTTTCTAGATGGTTGTCTGAGGATTCAATGGATTTCTATACCTCTGTGAATAATATTCTTCTTATTTTCATTGTTCCATATTGCTTCTTATTTTCATTGTTAACACAGTTCTCTTAATGTGATTAAAGATAACAAAAGATTTTGTTGAAACCAGTCAGAATACAGCCATATTATATTGGGAAAAGTTCCCTAATTTGAAATAAGTTTTTTTCTTTTTGGAATTTCTTGAGACAGATATGTCCACATAGCCATGGCTGCCCCGGAATTCATTATGAGGACCAAGCTGGCCTCAAACTCACAGAGATTGGCTCAAAACAGTCTTTCAAGTGCTGGGATTACAGACATACTGGATCCAAGTCCAGCTGAGGTATGTGTTTTTAAATGACCTATCATTGAATCAGAAAATAAATGGATAAAATAAGATTTAAAAAGGGACCATCACTGTTTTGATGAACAGTAATATTTCCTGAAATTCTATCATTTAAATGGACAAATCATTTCATATGTTCTCAATAATTGGGTTATTTTATACTTTTTAAATTTCATCCATTTAAAATGTTTGAACTGTGTCTGTGTGTACACACATGTGCTATGATGTGCATGTAGCAGTGAAAGGACAACTTAGAGTTGTCTATTTTCTACTTCTCCTATGTGAGTTCTAGTGATGAAGCCTAGGGAGTCATTTGGATGCAAATGACCTTAATGGCACTTCTTCAGGTTTAAAAATTATTATGTATGTGATGATGTAGGAGTATGCATATGCCACTGCCCAAGTGTAGAAATAATAGAAAAATTTGTAGGAGTAATATGGGTTACTCAGAAATAGAACTCAGGTCATCAGATTAGTAGTTACAAACTTTAATGAATCAGGGAATTCTCTGGCATTCAATTGTGATTCTGAGAAAGTGTTATAAACAAATGTTTATTCCTCAGAATAAACAAATTAGAAAATTTATGGTCATATATTTTATATGCAAAGAGGATTTATTATTCAAATTGTCCTGTTTTTCTTTAACCTTGCATGAAAATAAGTTTACAATCTTAAAAGAAGACAACAGTTTACTGTTGTAATATTTCTACTAATCTTATTGGAGCACCAGTGAGATGGCTCAGTGGAAATGGTCTGTGGCTGGAAACCTGATCTTGATTACCATATTATGAGGACAAAAAGTAGACACCACAAAGCTGTGTTCTATCTCCTCATATCTGCCATGGGTCTACTAACCCATAATTACATTATACATACACCATAAATGTTTGCTACAAAATAAATCTTAGTGCCATTATATTACATCTCTAGGTAATTCCCTTAGAAGGCAATACTTGAAGATGAAATGCCAATGGTTAAGTAATGGGGACATGGAGAAGCAAGGAAGACCAAATTATGTGTATGTATGTGTATATATGTATGTATATATATGTGTGTGTGTACATATATATAATATGTGTGTATATCTATAAAATATCAAGCTATAATATTAGATAAAGTTGATTGCTGATTATCCTACTTTATTATATTTTTTTTACCAGATAAATGAAAATACTGCTTTGAAGACACACATGAGGCATATAATGTTTCTTATATTCTCTTCTATTAAGCATTTTAATATTAGCATTGTTAAATTGTGTTGACAAAACAGCACATGTTGAGAGTACATCATCTACTCTTGTACTGGTACTCAGGAGGTGGACACATGAAGAGTATGAGTTCAGATATATCCCTGAATCATTACTGACATCCAAGCCAAGCTGAATAACAAACAACAAAATCTCAAGGGAATTTGTAAAAATATGAAAAACAAAACCAGGAACAACAACCCACTACGATTTCACAGACATCATTACTTGAAAAGTATGATCAAAAAATGCCTGATATTTCAATAAACAATGGAACACTTAGATGATGAGGAAACCATTCAATACATTTCAGCAGAAAAATACCTATCACTAAGTAAAAGCACAATAGAAGATGAACAAAAACCACAAAAGGAATATAAAGACCACAAAATAAACTTCACTAAATGGATTTGTGGCACATATAGCACACTTTAGTATCTATCTCAAATGTTTCAAAATAGAAACCACAATGCAGTGATATCCAAAATCAGTCTTGTGTGACCATGGTAACTTACTTTCTTCAAGGCTACAATGTAAAATAAATGAAACATGATTTATTATCTTGAAGCTAAAACAACTGTGATGTCCAAATCGTTTACATGAATAGGGTTTTTCTATTATATAAGTTTCTCCCAATTTCCTGACTTCAAAATGACATAAGTAGACTTTGAAATATTTACATTACTAGAGACATGGCTGGGCAGTTAAGATATGTTCATTCCCAGGACCAAGGTCCGATTTTTGACAACTCCCGGGATTTCCTGCTACAAGATGACCCAAAAGATTAAAGTTCTCAGGAACAAGCATGCAAACTCCCATACCCACACAACACACACTGACATCACATAATTACAATTAAAACAATTCTTAAACAAACCATTTTTTATTCATGAATGATTTTCTTTTGGAAGCATTCATTCCTGTAACACAAGTGGTTGAGGCATCTAATGGCTTACTTACAGAGTTTTTCTTCACCATGTATTGGTTCATATAACAAAGAGCAACATTTAGGCATAAAGTCTGAGAAATCAATCCTTCTAAGTTGGTGGTTTCATTTGGGAGTATTCAGGAGATGCTGCGCTGCTAAAGGAAATATGTCACTGAGAAAAGGCTTTGTGAATTTATATCCACACACTATTTCCAGTTCCCATTCTGCTTCATGCTGCAGGTTAAGGATGTGAGTTCTTAGCTTCCTGCTTTAGCTGCCATGTCTGACACTTATTGCCATGCCACTTTCATGGTATTCCTGTATCCTTCTGGAACCAAGGGCCAAATTAAACTCATTTATAAGTTATATCACAATGAAAAAGGAGCTAATACAAATTCATAAAAGTTTATACCCGAATTAGTTATTTCATGTAATTGAAGAGAAGTATAGAATCTAAAAGGGTTATGTTATTGTTTAAATTCATAGTGCAAGTGTTAAAGCTCTAGAGGAAAAGGTACTCTGACTATCAGAATCATGCTATATCTACAGCTGTGAAAGGAAGGTCTCCTGGATACCTTTAGCTCTGAAGAGAAAGGTACCCTGACTGTTGGAAATCAGGCTATACCTACACCTGTGAAGGAAAAGTATCCTGGATACCTACTGCTGTGAGGAGAAAGGTATTATTTCATCTAAGTTCCAAGCCAAAATGTTACTTCTCTGCTTCATTCAAGTAAAGGGAAACTGCTGCAGAAATGCAGCAGTCTCTGGTGAAAAGCTGTTACTTCTGCTTTGCTCCTTTAAGGGAATTTTCTAACAGAGGTGTCCATTGTTTCTCTGTTCCAATGCAATACTGAGTTTCTGATCTGCTCCAGTGAAAGGTCTTCACCCAAAACTTATTTAACAGATTTATTTGGGAGGAAGGAATTTAGGAGAGTGACTGCCTCTGCCAGGGTGGTAAAAGGTAGCTGTCAACTGAACAGGCACAGGGCTTGAACAAGCTCAAAGACTGGCTGGATTTCATGCTCAGGGATCGGTTGGTATCAAGCTCAGGGAATGGCTGGTTTTGTGATTAGTTGGTCAAGGGTAGAGTATGTTTCTTTGGCTCTGGTTTCAGGTTCAAAGTGTATTTCTTTCACTGGCCACTTTTAACATTTTGAGTTTGGTTTCAGAGTCAGGGTGTTTCTATCACTGGCTCTTGATTCAGGGACAAAGTGTGTTTCTTTGACTTTAGTTTCAGGGTCAGAGTATGGTTTTGGAACTGATTTCAGGGCCAAAGAGTGTGTCTTTCACTGGCTCTATTTTCATGGTCAGTGTGTTTGTGTGGCTGGCCCTTTTGCCCTATACATAAGCCTTCATAAAAAACATAAATTTATTTTTTTCCATGAGTTTGCTGGTGCAAACAATATAAAAAAGGACACCATAATTATTGCACAGATTGTTAACACTGTCAAATATTTTTCTACAGAATACATACTCCTGTGTAACTAATTATAAGTGTGTTGGATAAAGATCTTACCAAATACTTTATAATAAGATGCCTTCAGTATCTTTTTCAGATAGCTGAAGACTATTGTAATATGGAAAGGCTTTAACAGATTGATTGCACATAGAAAGATTTACTCCTGTATAAAGTGCAAAACTTCACCACTATGACTATATTTATAGGATTTTTTTGCAGCATGATTTTTTCTCATGATTTTGAAGATTACTCATACATGCAAAGGCTTTACCACACTGTTTACATTCATATGGTTTCTCTCCTGTATGTGTTCGTTTATGCCTTTGAAGATGGCTGTGTTGTGCAAAGGCTTTATCACACTGATTACATTCATAGGGTTTCTCTCCAGTATGTGTTCTTTCATGCGTTTGATGAGTACTGAATTGTGCAAAGGCTTTACCACACTGATTACATTTATAGGGTTTCTCTCCAGTATGTGTTCTTTCATGCATTTTAAGAGCACTCATATAGGCAAAGGCTTTAGCACACTGATTACATTCATAGGGTTTCTCTCCAGTATGTGTTCTTTGATGCATTTGAAGACCTTTGTGACATGCAAAGGCTTTATAACATTGATTACATTCATAGGGTTTTTCTCCAGTATGTGTTCTTTGATGCATTTGAAGACTTTTGTGACATGCAAAGGTTTTATCACATTGATTACATTCATAAGGTTTCTCTCCAGTATGTATTCTTTTATGAATCTGAAGAGCACTGACATATGCATAGGCTTTACCACACTGATCACATTCATAGGGTTTCTCTCCAGTATGGACTCTTTTATGCGTCTGAAGATGACCACGAGATGCAAAGGCTTTACCACACTCATTACATTCATAGGGTTTCTCTCCAGTATGTATTCTTTGATGTATTTGAAGATGACTGGGACATACAAAGGTTTTACCACATGCATTACATTCATAGCTTATCTCTCCAGTATGTGTTCTTTTATGCATTTGAAGATGACTGTGACATTCAAAGGCTTCACCACACTGCTTACATCCATAGGGTTTCACGCCAGGATGTTTTCTTTGATGCCTTTGAAGATGACTGTGTCGTGCAAAGGCTTTATCACAGTGATTACATTTATAGGGTTTCTCTCCGGTATGTGTTCTTTTATGCACATTAAGATTACTGACATATGCAAAGGCTTTACTACACTGATTACATTCAAAGGGTTTCTCTCCGGTGTGTGTTCTTTGATGTATTTGAAGAAGATTGAATTGTGCAAAGGCTTTATCACACTGATTACATTCATAGGGTTTCTTTCCAGTACGTGTTCTTTGACGTATTTGAAGACTTTTGTAACATGCAAAGGTTTTACCATATTGATTACATTCATAGGGATTCTCTCTAGTATGTGTTTTTTCATGCATTTGAAGAGTACTGAGATGTCCAAAAGCCTTAATACATTGAGTATATATTGAAGGTTTCTCTCCAGTTTGACTTCTTTCATGCCTGCAAGGATAATGGCACATGTAAAAGCATTATCACATTCAAAACACAGTTTAATCTTTATATCTGTATGGATTAATTTTATAATTTGGTTCAATTGTAAAGAGGAATTAGATCTTAAGGTTTTATCACTGTGTTCACACTCATGTTATTCTCCTGCATCTTTGAAGATACCTGTGATGGTAAGATCCTTTATTTCATGGCTCACATTTACAGTATCTTTTTTCTATATGAGATATTCACATATTTGAAGAGAACTGGAAAACAATCAGAGCTTTAACACCTTTATTGCATTAATAAATTTTCCTATACTATGAGTCATACTACTTTTGCTAAATGAACTAGGACAAACAGAAGTTTTTACACAGTCCTAGTACTCATAGGAATTTTCTGCAGTATGAGTATGATAATGCATTAACAATGAACCTGGAAAACCAATTACTTGTATATTTGAGTCAAATTCAACAATTATACACAATGTCAGGATTGCTACATATCTTCTAATTGTTCTGAGAGAGAGGTATGTCATGTCTTTCCATAGCCCTATGCTCATTTGACTTGTATCCAGAGTGACATATGATATACATAGTAAAGGAAAAATAACCAATAAAAGTGTTCCACATTCAATTCACAGTTTTTTCATAACAACTGCCTTTTGATTCTTGGCTCTAACTGCCCCTCTCACTAAACAGCACAGTCACAACAAGTGTATGAATTACACTAGCTTTACTATGGACTATTTTCTTATTAGAAAGCTTTGAAGATACACTAATCACCTATTCACTGTTTATGCCTTTTGTAATATGAATTGTATGAAATAAATTGACAGTTTTATAGCATAGCTTTCATAGTGCTATGATTCATATAGTGATATCAGTTAAGGCATTGTTTTCTTGACTTCTTTCTTAAAAGAATGCCTTGTAAATGCAATTCACCTACCTGAAATTGAGGTATAAGGTTTTGTGAGAATTTAATAATTATCAATGCACTTTAAGCTATGGTTATTTATACTGTTGCTTTTGTTTAAAACTTCCAGGACACATTATAATTTCTTCAGAGGCACATTTGTATCAGCTTGGACATGAAAATTACCTTTCATATCTTCTAGAACTTTGACAATGTTCTTCAATATTATGGTCTTCCCAACTATATCCTAAAATACAGTACCAGAAAAATGTATATTATATCATTGAAAACTGCAAAAATTTTCAGTTAATATCTTCAGTGAACCTTAAATATGCCTGATTTATTCAGCTCATTCTTGTTCTTTCTCAATAAAATTACAGAAGGGCATCAATAACCAAGGAACAGTTGTCACCTTATTTTAAATCATAGAGAATATTCAGTGTTACCTATAGTAAGAAGGTTCCAATAGGTCTCCAGCATCACATCTTTGTAGAGATTCTTCTGGGAAAGATCCAGCAAAGTCCACTCTTCCCAAGTGAAGTCGATATGAACATCATTATAGGTCACTCCATTCTAAAATATCCCATACATATGTACAAAGTATACTGAAATTGTTAATGTATACTTCATTAACAATATAATCATATAATTCTTGTGATCCCCACACTTATTTCCTAAAATAGCCATTATAATGTAACCAGCAAATCAATTTAGAAGGAAACTGAATAGGAAGTTCGCCTCTGTCATTTCTGTACCCTTTGAATGGGATATCATCTTGCAAGAGAAATACCTAATAACAAACATAGAGAGACAAGTAAACAGATCAACAGTACAGAGTATACATGAGAGAAGTTTATGAACAATTACTACAAAAAAGAAAATTAAGATGGACAAACTAGGTGTATTAGCTCACACATTTAATGCCAGTACTCGAAAGGCAGAGACAGGTGCCTCTGAGTTGAAAGAAGTAGGGTAGGCAAGGGAGAAGGGAAAGAGATAAATAAAACAAAAGATCTTTTGAAAAAGACATGGAAATTTACTACACTTTAATATCACAAAAATACACTCACACACAGAGAGACACACACAAAGAAAGGGGAATAGAGATAGAGTGAAGTGAGAGAGAGAGAGAGAGAGAGAGAGAGAGAGAGAGAGAGAGAGAGAATTAAAATGGAATTATTCTGAAACAAAACAAAAATGCTCCTACTGGACACCAGAGGTAAACAAATAAAACTTCTGTGCCCTTTATAAGTTACTTCTTTGGAGTTCTTGCTAATTAGGTCCCCCAAATTCCTCAAACATTACATTGTATTGCTATTGCTCTTGATTATCGCCAAAGACACCATATGTTTGAGTCATAGTGCATGTATGGCAAAGTCAAAGTGGTAAAGAATCAGAAGCTTTATCCATACTGACTTGCTTTCATAGTGATGGAAGGTGCTATACAAGCTACTGGGGGAGACAAATAATCAGTTCATGCCCAACTACAAACACTTCAAGCTACAATAGTGACTAGCCTGGCAAGAACTTTTTACTGGTGCAATAGCAGTACAAATATCATAGTTGTAAGCAACCACTCCCTGACTGTATCCAAGTCCCTCTCCACAGATGAAAAAAATGCCTGGCACCATTATCAGACTAAGAACTTAAGAATAGAAAGTTCATGGGCCTTAGAGATGAATGCATTACTATTATGCTGCTAAGTGGACAAAGAATTAAACTTACCATTATATCCATAGGTCAATGGGCCTCCCATCCCTCAACTTACATGCTTGTAATTGAAATAGATTGTAATTGACATGGTGATATATATCTGGCCAAGGTGTAAAGAATAAGTGACAAGGAATGCTCAGTGTTAAAGCAACATATATAGCTCAATCCCCTCCTAAGTCTCAGGGATCATTGTGAACGATGTGGCAGGAAGAGCATAAAAGGTAGAGGTATGATCTGTTCTCCGAGACCAAATCTCTTAAGGCTTGTCCCTAGTGGTCCAACAGATCACCAGCTGAAGCCTCACTTCCTCCTGCCCTCCTGTGGATCTCACAAACCATCCTCTCCAACCCTCCTTCCCCCAGCCCTTTGCCACAGCCCAGCCACCAACACCAGCAGGCATTCCCTATGAACACAAGCAGAGCAGACCAATAAATCAGGCAACATGCAGCTATCACACTATGGAAAAACCCCAAGAGGGAACAAAAACCAAAGAATATAACATCCATGCAACTTAACAAACCCAGAAATCAAGACCTGGATGCCTAGATGATAGACTAAAAACATACTCAATAACAGCCAGGGAAATAAGTCTCCACCAGAATCCAGCTATCCTAGCACAGCAGGCCCTGGATATTCCAACATTGCCAGAGAACAAGAAAAAGGCCTTAACACCAACTATATGAAGACAATAGAGGTCCTTAAAGAGGAATTGAATAAATCCCTTAAAGAAAGTGAGGAAAACACAAACAAACAATTGGAGGAAATGAATCAATCCTTTAAATAAAGCCAAGAAAAAGGAAACAAACAGTTGAAAGAAATGAATAATACTGTTCAAAACCTGAAAATAGAAACAGAAGCAACAAAAAATATTGTTGGTTGTTTTTGCTCTTTTGGGAGGCTCACCACCCAGCTCCCAAATAAATCACACATGGAGACTTATTCTTACTTGTAAATGCCTGGCCTTAGCTTGGCTTGTTTCTTGTCAGCTTTTCTTAACTTAAATTATCCCATCTACCATTTGCCTCTCGGCTATTACCATTCTCTTCTGCATATCTCACTTTCACCTTTATACTCCATGGGTGGCTGTTTGACTGGGTGGCTGGCCCCTGGTGTCTTCCTCCTTCTCTGGTTCCTTGATCTTTTCTTCCTTCTCCCTTTCTCCTTCTATTTATACTCTCTGCCTGCCAGCTCCACCTTTCCTTTCTCCTGCCTTGCTATTGGCTCTTTAGCTCTTTCTTAAGCCATCAGGTATTTTAGACAGGCACAGTAACACAGCTTCACAGAGTTAAACAAATGCAGCATAAGCAAAAAGTAATGCACCTTAAAATAATATTCTCCAACATTTCCCCTTTGTTGTCTAAATAAAAAAAGGTTCTAACTTTAACATAGTAAAACTATATACAACAAAATAGTCATCAAGTAAGAATTACAGTTATAATATTCTGTGCATTTGTAGTTAGAATAATCAGAGAAAATAATGCATTATCTATCCTATCTTAGTGAATACAAACTTTCACACCTAATTTACTTTCTATCATAACTAATGAAAACTGTAACTATAACTATCTGGTATTCAACTCCATCAAAGACCCAGAAGGATGTATTATTATCTAACAACAGAGATATTTAGCTGCCTGGACAGCTACCCAAAGTTTCTCTGCAATTATTGGGGCATCCATCTTCAGCCTACAGGCACAGAATATCTGGCAAACTTTTTAGTGAAACATGAAATTTGAAGGACTGTCTGCCTTGTATTGGCAAATTTTGACGGTCATTTTCTTCTGTGTTCTGCAGAATATCCAGCAGTTTCTTCTGCAAAGCAAGAATTTTGAAGGACTGTCTGGGCCTTAGCCTGGCTTGTTTCTTGTCAGCTTTTTTTTTTTTTTTTTGACATAGGGTTTCTCTGTATAGCAGCTCTG
The DNA here is from genome assembly GCA_902168325.1 of Peromyscus nudipes. NCBI lineage: Eukaryota > Metazoa > Chordata > Mammalia > Rodentia > Cricetidae > Peromyscus > Peromyscus nudipes. The sequence goes on from CABHPH010160975.1 coordinate 33,204, forward strand.
GCATTCCTGGAACTTATTCTGTAGAGCAGGATGGCCTTGAACTCACAGAGATCCACATGTCTGTGCCTCCCAAGTGCTGGGATTAAAGGCGTGCACCCCATAGCCTGGCTGCCAGCTTTTCTTTACTTAAATTATCCCATCTAGATTTTGCCTCTGGACTTTTATGTTTCTCTTCTATATATCCTACGTTCACTTTTACTCCTTGGCAGGGGTGACTGGCCCCTGATGTCCTCTTCCTTCTCTGGCTCCTTGATCTTTTCTTCTTTCTTTCTTTCTCCTTCTATTTATACTCTCTGCCTGTCCTTTCTCATGCCTCACTATTGGTCATTCAGCTCTTTATTAGACCATCAGGTGTTTTAGGCAGACACAGTAACACAGTTTCACAGAGTTAAACAAATGCAGCATAAACAAAGGTAACACACCTTAAAATAATGTTCTCCAACAAAAGAAAATAGAAAGTGAGGAAATTCTGGAAATGAAATGTTTAGAAATGCAAATGAGAACTACGGAGGCAAGTTTAACCAACAGAATAGAAGAGATGAAGAAAGAATCTTGGGCATTGAAGATAAGATAGAAGAAATGGATATATCAGTCAAAGAAAATATAAAATCCCTCCCCAAGTTCCTGAAACAGAAAATCCAGGAAATCTAGAATATTACAAAAGAACAAATACAAGAAAAATAAAGAATAGAGACAAAAAGAAGAAACTCAGATCAAAGGCACAGAAAGTATGCTCAACAAAATAATAGAAGAAAGTGTCCCTCACCTAAAAGAGAGGCCTATAAAAGTAAAAGAAGCATACAGAATATCAAATAGATTGAATCAAAAAAAGTCCCCTCATCACATAATTATCTAAATGCTAAAAATACAGAACAAAGAAAGAATTTTAAAAGCTGCAAGGGAAAAACACCAAGTAATACATAAAGCCAGACCTATTAGAATTACACTTGATTTCTCAATGGAGACTCTAAAAGCCAGAAGAGTCTGGACACATGTGTTACAGACTCTAAGAAACCACAGATGCCAATCTAGACTACTATACTCAGCACAACTTTCAATTACCACAGATGGAGAAAATAATGTATGCCATGATAAATCAAATTTAAACAGTATCTATCTACAAATCTAGCCCTACAGAAGGTGCTTCATCGAAAGAACATTTCAACCCCTGGAGGGTAACTATACCAATAGAAACACAGGAAATAAATAATCTCACACAAGCAAAGCCAAAAGAAGCGAAACAGGGAAACTAACACTTGTCTGTCTGTCTGTTTGTCTATCTCTGTCTCCCTGTCTCTCTGTCTCTCTGTCTTTCTCTCTCTCTCTCACACACACACACAAATGAATAATCAGAACATAAACAATATAACAGGAATCAACAATCATTGGTCATTGATATCTCTCAATATAAATGGTCTCAATTACCCAATAAGAAGATATATACTAACAGAATGGATATAAAAACAGGATCCATCCTTCTGCTGCATACAAGAAACACACTTCAACATCAAAGATAAACATTACTTTCTGGTAAGGGATATGAAAAAAGATATTCCAAGCAAACAGACAGGAAGCATGCTAGTCTAGCCATTTTAATATCTATCAAAATATGCTACCACCTGTAAGGATTCTGTATATGCGCAGCACGGGGTCTCGTCTGGCACCTTATTACATCATCAGCAGGTGACTGTGCCCCAGCCTAAAAGCTGGACGTGCACCCCCATACCTCTCTCCCTCTCTCTCTCTCTCCCTCTCTCTCTCTCTCTCTTTCTCCCTCTCTCCTTCTCCTAATAAAGCTCTAGAAGGTACCACTGGGTTCTGTCGTGACTGTGACCTTTCTGCCACCAACCAAACCAACGCTGTATACCCTTTCAGTGGTGGCATGACATCAGATAGGAAATTCTGCATACATCAGCGTCTGGGGCCAAGTGTTTTCGGAAACCTATATCAAGGACCTACCCAGCTGCTGCCACCACCACAGTCATGCAACTGCCTCTGCAGCCACGTCCCGCCCGCCGTGTCCAGCCGCTTCTGCCACAGTAGCTACACTGTGTGATTAGTGAGTCCTCCACCATTCCCCATGGCTGCAGCCTGACCTATATTCTTCATGATGGACACCCCAGGCGTGGTCCTTGGCTGCGTACCAGGACACATTCTATCTTGACGAAGTATAGAATATGCTGTCTGGCCCCTGGGGGGTCATCTAGGTATGTACGCCTCAGCCCTTATCCATAACATGACGGCGGTTTGGGGTAACCTGTGCTGATTCATAGATCTTTCTCCTTGCTTCAGGGATGCCTGAGATTAGAGTCTGATCCCGGTTTGTTATTTTAATTTTTTATTTTTCTCTCGGCTGCAGCCATGGGACAAAGGGGCAGATACCATTAAATCTGGCCGCATAACAGCTTCACGGGAACTTCTGCCAGCAAACAGGCAAATAAAAAGAGTTATTTTATCCCCAAGCTTTCTGCTAAAGCTCTGAATCCTTCTCCCTCCCCATTTCTGATGTTTTCTTTTTCTCTGCCATGTGCAACCATTTCTGTCTGTCTGACTTCCGCCTTCCACTCTCCGGCAGTGGGAGGGCTCAAGTGGGCGGGCTCTGTACTGTTGTGTGGGCCCTTCTGCTGACTCTCACTTTAACACTCTTCCCACTCATTCTCAAGCTGCCGTGAGAGACACAGATGGGTCTGGAATCGGCTAAGATCCATGCAAATAAGTTTACAGTAGTCAGGATGGCTCTTAAAACAGAAATCAGCTTATAACCTCAGGCAAGTCTTCCAAAAGGATCAGTTTATAGTCTGCCTCCTGGCAGATCTTCCAAAAAGCTGTCCCTAAGCCAGCAATCATCAAGGAAATAAAAAATTCAAGACACGGAGTAAAATCCATCTCTTGTTCCCCAGATCTCCCTGACTAAAACTTAAGCATCTGGAGAACAAGGCTCCTGACACCATAGGCAAAATGGTCATCTGTGGCATTTAAGGTGTGCCAGGGAAGAGATCAAAAGCCTGAAAACAAAAATTGCCAAGTGCTGGTACTTGCTGACTCCTGAAAGTTGTTGGGTCACTGTTTTAAGTGAGGAAAACGGCCACGGGCTAGCGAGTACCCTGCCAGGCCATCAATAGCCTTGTTGAAAGTGCTGCCTAGAAAGACAACAGGTCAGCTGACTGCCCCCAGGCACCAAGATGCATGGGTACATCAAGCTAAGACCTCCAACAGACCTAGGCTTGGCTACAGGCTTGCAGGGAACCCAGAATGCAGCAGGGAAGCAAATCTGTTTCTTTCCTTCTGGACACCAAAGCCACTGACTCAGTCCTGGGAGTTTGGGGATGTCGCCTCTCCTGATTTCCCTATCGTCGGGGTAGGGAGGGCAGCCATACCCACCTCACCAGATTTAATTGCACTTTCAGACTTAATGGGAAAAGATTTCCAGCTAAGATAGGAGCTTCCATGTGCCTCACTCCAGACTCACTTGCCTGTGCTTACAGGGTCCTGATCTTTGTCTTGTCCCTAATTCCAAAGAAATAAGTTCTCATGCTTTTCTCTTCCCAGTTCCCTGTTCTAACTCATTATTCAGCTAATGGTAAAGGACCACCACAGAACCAGAGTCCAGAGATCATCAAGTAAGAAACTGTAACAGCTAAAAGGTATTTACACCCCCAGACCCAAAAGCGTCTGGGCTCTACAAAAACAGACTTTAATCTGGGCTCTACAAAAACAGACTTTAATATAAACATCTATTACTGTGAAATGCTTTTAACAATTGATCACCTGTCTCCTGGATGCCAAAATAGTAAAGGAAACAACTGCCTTAAAATAATCTGTCTCTGATAAAGCTTAACATGTTCCAATCTCTCTGTCTCTCCCATTAACACTAACCAATATAAGCAGAGTACTAAACACCACATATGGTCACTAATCTTCTCATGGTTGCTTCTTAACATGTTTCAAAACTTTTCCCAAGCTCCAGAAACCAGCTTAAATCCATTAGGACAGGTCGGACCTACTTCAGGTTTTCCTGTCTCACCAACATCCTGTCAGACACAAAAGCAGCCAGAGTGCCAAGCCAAGAAAGGTGCATGGCTCCAGGATGGACAGTCCATCATCCAACAACACCTGTCTACCTCAGAAGACCCCCCCATTTCCCCCAAGAGCCAACCGACGTCCACCAGTCAGCTGGAAGCAGTTTTTGAGAGAAACAACTCCCCTATTCATTTCTATTTACTTGCTTTTTTTTATAATAAGCAAAAGTCTGGAATGTAAGGATTCTGTATATGTGCAGCTCGGGGTCTTGTCTGGCGCCTTATTACATCATCAGCGGGCAAATGCATCCCAGCCTAAAAGCTGGACGTGCACCCCCATGTGTTCTCTCAGTCTCTCTCTCCATGCCCTCTCTCTGCGTCTCTTGGTCTCTCTCTCTCTCTCCTAATAAAGCTCTAAAAGGTACCCCTGGGTTCTGTTGTGACTGTGACCTTTCCACCGCCGACCAAACCAGCACTGCCGTAGTATCCAGCGCCAGCTAAACCAGCGCCATATAACCTTTCACCACCCTCTCAAGTCCCCTATACACCCTCAAAGCAGTCTAAATCCAGAATTATATTTTACTCTTAGTTCTGGGAGTGTGTTTCCACAGTGATGGTCTAGGTATATACTTTGCTAAAAATATATAAATATAAGTGTAAAGGTATATACTTTGATATAAATATCACTACATTATTACTACTTTTTATATTTTGCTTACATTTTACCATAAAAATACAGAGCAGCAACAAAATATACCTCTGGAAATAGTAGCTTAAGAGCCTTTAAGTTAAAAAGAAAAAATGGCATTAATATATCATATGTACATATACTATAATTGCTCTAAGTATGCAATGACCAAACATTAAAATGTACATTATTCAAACAGAGATCTTAGATTTGATGAGCAAAGTGAGAAGCAAATGTGGTACACTTAATGTTCCTGCACACCAGAAAGAAATATTGCTGCTTTCAACTAACACACAGAATTGAACCCATTTTCCTAAAAAATGTGTAAGTATCTACACAATGACCGATGGAACACTGTGATTAGAGAGGGCAACAACAGTAAAATTACGTTGTAAGCAATGATTTTAAACAGCTTGTTCTAATGACCTTAAGGGTATTTGTATGCACACATGATCACCAGGACATTACACATGAGCACACAAATAGTAAAACCCAGAAGCAATCTACGTGGCTGCATGTAGTAGAACTGAATGAAAGTTATGCAGAACTGCATTAAGACCTAGAATGGCAGGCAAACCTATGTATGCCTAATGTATCAAGGATAGACATGCAAGGTCATCTGAGTTAGATCCTTAGACACATATGCAAATTAGCCCTCACAAATAAAAGTAATAAAAAATATGAAGGCTAAGGAGTTGCCTCAGACAATAAAGGCTGTTGCAACCAAGGCTAAAGACTAGTTTGATTCACAAGACCCATATGTTAGAAGAAAACAAATTCCCTCTGGCCTTCACAAAAGCACTGTGGAATCTGTGTGTGCAAACAGTAGAATATTGAAAACAAGTGATTAACTTAACAAGACAAGTAGTGCTGTGGGATATCTTCTTGGAAACTGTGAATATGTGTTGCTCTGATTGGTTGATAAATAAAGCTGTTTGGCCAATGGCAAAGAAGAATAAGGTTAGGTAGTACATTCAAACTGAAGAGACAGAGGAAGAAAGGGAAGTCAGGAGAGACACTGCAAGCCACCACCAGGAGAAGCAAGATGTGACAGTACCAGTAAGCCACAAAGCCACATTGTGAGACATAGAATAACAGGAATGGGTTGAATTAGGTTATAAGATCTAGTTAATAATGTGTCTGAGCCATAGGCCATACAGTTTGTAATTAATATAAGCCTCTGGGTGATTATTTTAATAAGCAGATGTGGGACTGCAGGGGCTGGGTGGGACCAGAGAAACTTCCAACTACAAAATAGTGTGCTTTTGTACTTTTATTCCCCTAATGAAAGGGCACTTTCTGGGATGCTATAGGCATTATCCCTGGCTAGCATTTGCTCTATTAATTTACACTCAATCATTCCTACTGTCTATTAACATAAATGACTCTTCTGAATCTTAGTCTCTAAGACTTCTCAGCCCACTTAAGTTCCAAAATTCAACTTGCCCTCTAGCAACAAAAATCAGTCATATTAATGAAGTCCTAGACATTTTCACTTCTCATTATTTCTAATCTTTAATTTTTCTTTTTATTTTGCATGTATATTCATATGAAGGTACACATGTGTATATGGGGTGTAATGTTCATAAGGGTGCAAGAGGACAATTTTGGGTGTTATTTCTCCAGTGTCATCCTGAGATTTGATTTAGGAATAAAGATCAAAGTGTATGATACCTGGAGCAGATCATACCTACATCCAAAGCAACTTTCTCTGTTTTATACCTCTGAACAAAATCATCATCAAGCTTGGTTAAAAGCCAAACTTAAGAAAAGGCAAAAATACTACCTGCATTCATAAGCAAATATTGTAAATCTTGGGAAGAGGATCAAGTTATTTGAAAAGAATAATGCTAAAAGATAAACTAATTGTGAGGGTTTATTTATTTATTTAGTTTGTGTGTTACATTATTTGATTTTATTTTCACCACATAACCTAGGCTGGCTCTTAACTCATGGTCCTTGTCCTGCTTGGCTTTTCCTCAACAAGACATAAGCTAGGATTATTTGGGAAGAGGAACTTCAATTATAGGGTATTTCCTTGATTAATGTTATGAAGGGTGGTCCAGCCCACTGTGGAGCTGTACTATTCCTGGGCAACTGGTACAGCAGTGTGTAGGAAAGCAAACATAATTTTTAGATGCCTGCTTCTTTCCTAATGAGAGAGAGAAAGAGAGACAGTGAAAAATGGGGTGTAGACTTGGATGGGAGGGGAAGATCAGGGAGGAACTGGGGACAAGGGAATTATAATCAATTGCATGAAAAATCTATTTTCAATTGAAAAAGTAAAGAAAAGAATAAAGAAAGACAACTGAAGAAGCCAGGAAGAACAAGCCAATAAGCAGTATTCCTACAGGGTCCTTATTTCAGTTCCTGTTTCTAGGCTTCTGCCTTGAATTCCTGATTGACTTTCCTGCATGATGGACTGTGAACTGAACCTGTAAGCCAAATAAACCCTTTCCTTTCCAAGAACTAAGTGAACTCAGTGATTCTAAAAGCATCCCGTGAAGTAGAGAAGAGGAAACAAAAAGAGGCAGGGGCCCAGAAGGGGCGGGAAAAAGGGACAGATTTGATCAAGATACAATATACTCATGTATGAAATCCTAAACTAATAAAGGGTGACTAATGTATGGCTAACAAACCAGTTAATAACCCTGAATTTCTCAACATGATATTGGTCAATTGTGAGCCTAGGTAGAAGATAAGCAACTGCAACATGAAACATCACCCTAGCACCTATAAATTAAATGAATGCTTCTTAAACCCAGAAAACAGTTTGTTTGTTTTTTTTAAAGCTGCACAGGAAAGTACTGGTAAGCTGACAGTGTGCTGATTGTTGAGAAGTGAGCATTATTACAAAATTATTATTCAAAACAGGAGTTGAAAACCATAAACTCATGACAGTAAGAATGTTGACACCAGTTCTTAAAATATTTCATATTCCTTCAAAAGAAACCTTTTTACAGCCTCTAACATTCATTCAAATGTAGCCTAATTCCTTTATCACTAAGGACAGGTCTAACTACTGAAATCAGTGAACTCAATGAAAATATTGTGAAATAGAAGGCAACTTGGTTTACCATATTTCAAGTGAAAATCAGATATGACTAAAGAGATAGTAACTTATCTGCCAAGTGGCTTTGCAACATAAATCAGTCTCCAAGACTTTTAAACACTGAGTCATTGCTGAATGAGAAGAGCTTTGATGCTTTCAATTGTGCTTGTTTACTTTCAAAAGTCAATTTATTGTGAAAATGTGCAAAAGTCAATGTTTGCTCATGTAGTATTGGCATTTTCATTTTTATTCTTATTCAAAGGGACTCACAGTTAACATTAGTCACTTCAGGAATAAAATCCAAACAAGATAAACTGTGGTGGTATTGTGTTCCCCAAAATATTGTGTATGCTAATAAACTTATCTGGGGTCAGAGAACAGGACAGCCACAATATTAAACATGAGGATAGGCAGTGGTAGCATACGCCTTTAATCCTAGCATTCCAGAGGCAGAAATTCATGTGTTCAAGGATACACCCAAGCATGGTGACCCACGCCTTTAATCCCAGAAAGCACGCCTTTAATCCCAGGGAGTGGTGGTAGAAAGCAGAAAGATATATAAGGCGTGAGGACCAGAAACTAGAGGCATTTGCCCTGGAGAGGCCTTTGGCCTGGAGAAGCCTTTGGCCTGGAGAAACATGTGGCTGGTTAAGCTTTCAGGCTTCTAGCAGCAGTTCAGCTGAGACCCATTCTGGATGAGGGCTCGGGGCATCCAGTCTGAGGAAACAAGACCAGCTGAGAATTCAGCAAGGTGAGATAGCTGTGGCTTATTCTGTCTCTCTAACCTTCCAGTGTTCACCCCAATACCTGGCTGAGGTTTGATTTTATTAATAAGAACTCGTTAAGACTTTTAAGATTCATGCTACAATAAACCACTGGATTAAATTAAAATAGTGATTCTCAAGAATGAACATTATAGAGTGTAGCATGAATTTTAAAGAGTCTCACCAGATCCTCAGCTGGTCTTGCTTCCTCAGACTGGAGGCCTCTGTGTCCTCATATCCGAATGAGCCTCAGCTGAACTGCTGCTTCTTGAAAGCCTAAATGCTTAACCAGGCCAAACGTTTCTCCAGGCCAAATGCTTCTCCAGGCCAAATGCTTCTAGTTTCTGGTCCTCACGCTTTATATACCTTTCTGCTTTCTACCACCACTCCCTGGGATTAAAGGTGTGGGTCACCATGCCTGGCCGTTTCCAATGTGGCCTTGAACTCACAGAGATCCAGAGGGATTTCTGTCTTTGGAATGCTAGGATTAAAGGCGTGTGCTACCACTGCCTAACCTCTGTTTAATATTGTGGCTGTTCTGTCTCTGACCCCAGATAAGTTTATTAAGGTACACAATATTTTGGGGAACACAATACCACCACAATAGAGCACAAATATGTCAATATTTTTATGGATAGATGATTTACAGTAACAATCTCTGATTACCAGAAGCCTGTAGTGTAGTATTTAAACTACACATGAAAATCAAAAATTGCTCTTAATGCACTCTAGTAGGGGCTTGGGATGTAGCTCACCTGGTTGGTGGAGTGTTTGCCCTGTGATCATGTTACCAACACACGTGTAACAACTGTGGTAGTGGTGCATATTTGTAATCCCAGCACTTCTTGAGACAGAGAAGAAGGAGCAGAAGTTCAAGAATTCAAATGAGGTGAAGGTCAGTCTGGGCTACCTGAGAGCCTGTCTCAAAAAACTAAACTAAACAAACAATAGCAATAATGTCAAACAGGGACAAGATCAAACAGATTTCCTATAATGGGGGCAAAAAACTGGGGGATAGGAGGCAAAGGCTCAGCAATTAAGAGTACTGGTTACTTTTCTCGGGGACCTGGGTTTGATTTCCAGCATCCACATAGAAACTCACAACTGTCTTTAATTCCATTTGCGGGAATCTGACATCCACTTTTGGCCTCCATAGGTACCAGAAATGCAAGTGATACACAGACATACATATAGGCAGAATACAAGCATAGAAAACTTTAAACAAAAGTTACGACCTTCTAGTATGAAATTTCCTAAGGAAAAAAGTATGGCAGAAGTGGCTACATAATGGTTTGGGCTATAAACATAATGAGGCAATAGTATAAAAACAAGAACCAAGATTGTATATGTAGTTTCACTCGGCTGAATTACAGACAAGAGCACCCTTGGATTCTGACTATGCTTAACCTCTTGTCACCTCATTCTCAACCCCAGACCCCTAAATTCACAGCAAACACCAAGCTTATCCTAAAAGGCAAGCTGGCTAAGCAGGAATTATGCTTTGACAAAGCAAGGCACTGAATATCCCTATAAGGAAAATGATCTGTTCTCAGAGGCCTAGAAGAACATACTCTGGGACTGCAGGAAAACTTTATTCCTTAATTTGTGTTTGTTTGGACCTTCCTGGTACATTGTTACTGTTATAGAGAAATAATAATAGTGACATTTAAACACACATGTCTCCATACTTCCATAGGACTGAAAATGTATCCTGAATTTAGGTAATCTGAACTCAAAATCCTAACTCCCAATTGAAGAATAGGGAATGTCTACCCCAATGATTGCCTACCTGTAAGCAAGAGCTATGTCTGTTAGCAGAATTCACATTTGCTGCAATATACAATCATTAATTTAGACATATATTACGAGAGAAAATAACTAGAAGATAAGTGATATTTTACTAGGCACACACTTGTAATCTCAGCTCTTGGAAGTGAGACCAGCCTGGTCTACATGGATGAATTATGGGAAAGCTACCCAGAAAAACTAGCTCAAATGTGTTGATTAATTCATTAATTCAAATTTTAAAGACAGGGCAAATGCAATTATCTAAAACATTTTTTAGGGTTTGTGACAAAAAGAAAGACACTTCCTTATACATAGTCTCAATACTACCCACAAGGAAAGCATGAGTCTTTGTTCAAAGATAGAATACATGAAACAAAAAAGCCTTAAAACCTAAGAAATTGGGCTGGAGAGATGGCTCAGCGGTTAAGGGTACTGGCTGCTCTTCTAAAGGTCCTGAGTTCAATACCCAGCAACCACATGGTGACTCACAACCATCTGTAATGAGATCTGGTGCCCTCTTCTGACCTTCAGGCAAATACGCAGCCAGAACACTGCATACATTAATAAATAAATAAATCTTAAAAAAAACTAAGAAATTAAGTCATATAACACCACAATTATCCTACTATGAGAAAACCCACAGATGAAGTAAAAACTAATATAAAAGATTTATTGCCGGGCCTTTAATCCCAGCACTCAGGAGGCAGAGCCAGGTGGATCTCTGTGAGTTTGAGGCCAGCCTGGGCTACCAAGTGAGTTTCAGGAAAGGCGCAAAGCTACACAGAGAAACCCTGTCTCAAAAAAAACAAAAAAAAAAATTAAAAAAATAAAAAAAATTATTAAGCAAAAGGCTTGATCTATTTACTGAAATCATATCAAAGAAAAAACATTTTCACATATCAAGCAAGTATTTCTAAGGAAGGGAATAGTTCAATAATAGAGCAACTGCCTAGCATGAGCCCTGCCTAGGTTTCACTCCAAGATGAAAATTATCCAGAATAATGGGGGATCTAAGATACGCAAAAATATCATAATTGTAAAGGAAGTAAGCTTTTTAAAAGGAAAGCTGAGCAATAATGATTATTTAGAACTAATTTGTGTATACATGGGCCCAAAATGACAAAAAGCAAACAGAAATCACACAGATTTGAATGAAAAACAAGTTTATTCTTCAACTCTGAAGCAAAACTTATGCAGTATGAAAAATGAGCAACATTTTCATATTTTACATGTTTAAATCATGAGCTGGACAGTGGCTTGTGTGGGGCTAAGAGCATCAAGACAAGGTCATCCTCAGGTGAGTAGGGAATTCAAAGCCACCTTGGTCTACTAATGACCAGATCACAAAGTAAGGAAGTATGGACAAAAATTTTTAGCCCACATGTGTTTTTCTACTTTTTCAAAGCACAACTAACATTGAGATTTAGTGATCATGTAAAAAAGATCTCAACCAGGTGTGTTGACACATACTTTAATCCCAGGGCTCTGGAGTCAGAGGCAAGAAGACCTCTGAGTTAGCCTGCTCTACTCAACAATGCCAGGCTCACCAAGGATACATATTGAGACTATTTCAAAGAAACTAAAATAAAAGCCAGAAAGCTGGTGTAAACTTTAATTCCAGCACTTGGGAGTCAGATGCAGGAGGGGCTGTCTGTGAGTTCAAGGATAGCCTGGTCTGCATGCAAGTTCCAGGGCAGCCAGGACTACATATAAAGAATGTTTCAAAAACCATACAGAATCAAAACAAGGTCTACTTTTATTACACCAAAATATTAAAGTCCTTTATTACTTAAACCTAAAGAGTCTTTAAAATTTCAGTGTCTCCAACAGTCACAGCCTTTTATGGTACTGATAAAGATTAAAATGATTCTTCAAAACCACTAATATTAAATGCAAAAATATTTTATGCATCCTCTCCTAATAGTAGTCAAAGTATTCCAAGTATCATACTTATAAATATTTATTTTATGGCTACCAGAAAAGACTAGTTCTATGAGGTCAGATCTTTTCAGAACATGCTGTTATGGCATACAATTAAAAATTAACAAATTGAAGAAAAAAATCCAGTCCTGTATAAATTTATTCAACACACATATGCTAAGTGTTAGTTAAATACTAATATTGTTTCTGAAAGTTACTTTGTGGGTATATATGTGTGTGTGTGTGTGTGTGTGTTTATGTGATGTGTGTATCTGTGTGTGTGTGGTTTATATGATGTGTGTCTATCTCTGTTTGTGTGTGTCTTTATGTTTGTGAATGCATTTGTGTGTATGTGTGTATTTGTGTTTGTGTGTCTTTGTGTAGTATGGTGACATTTTATTTGTACTGAAATGTGATTTTATTTGTATGTTAATAAATAAAGTTGCCTGGGGGTCAGAGCTAATAGCAAGCCATAGCAGAAGCTGGGTGGTGATGGTGCACACCTTTAATCCCCATCACATGACAGGCAGATCTCTGTGTGTTCAAGGATAAAGCCAGCATGGAGACACATGCCTTTAATCTCAATACCAACCATAGAAGACCTGGAGGTCTGTAGAGACAGGCAGTGACGAGCAGGTCATGTGGTTGGGTTTATAACCAATGAGAAAGAAGAACAGAAAGTCAATAAAAAGACAGATACACAGGAAGTAGGTCTCTTTTGGAAGGGAAGGACAACAGCAGCAGCAAAGGGTAAGGAAGGTTTTTTAGTATCAACTCTTAGCTACTGCTCTGACCTCTTGGGCTTTTAACTCTGCATTTGGCTCTGTGTTTCTTATTTAATAAGACTGTTACATCTACAGAGTAGTGCCTGTATATTTGTGTGTGCGGTGTGTGTGTGTTTATGTTTATGTTGTGTGTGCATTTGTATATGTGTGTGAGAAAGGGAGGTGTGTGTGTGATGTGTCTCTTTGATGTATGAGTACACATACATGCTAGACCTCATTTGCAGTGGCCAATGGACAACTTTCAGGACTTGTTTCTCTCTACCATGAGTTCCCAAGAACAAGCTTATTACCCTTGTATAGCAATGTGCTTTGATCTGATGAGTCATCTCAAGATCTCACAAATACATGTAAATAAACTTTTTAAAATAATTGCTGGCACCTAAAGTCAGTACAATCATACTGTCATGTGTGATTACTTTTCAAACATACAAGAACTAACTTAGATTTACTATTGAACCATCTTAGGTCAACTTGATGAGTGGGAAGATTTTAGTACTTAAAATAATTTTATCTAAAACAACAGTGGCTACAATTACCAAAATTCACTATATCCACTGGTCTATGCAGTTGCTAACACCAGTTTGAAACTTCTCTAGTGCTAAACATTAGCTAGATACCTTTAACATAGGACAAAGTTGTCAATTGACCATGCATACAAATTAAAATACCATCTACTAGTATAGGCAGGTGACAGGAAAGTCCTTAAACTTTAAAAAATACAGAATATATGTACTAACAAAGAAACCATCTACTGTGAGAGTCCATGTGATGCCAAGTAGAGAGTTCCTTCTTCTGTGAAACTATCTTGAGCTACAAATTACAAATACCAACATTAAATCATTTTTATTCAAAATTCCATTTCCTAGGATCCATATCCTAACAGCTATGATTCACAGTAACTCAAATGATGTTGAGTAAGGTGGAGTAAGCTCTTCTTGCATTCCTGACAAGCAGCCAAATTTGGTTACCATTACTCCACACTTGGAATATTTGTTTTTAAATCCCCCATATCATCCCCCCAATTGTGTGAATGGCACAATGGATGTGACCAAATGCCCTCATGCTCTGTAGACTCCGTTATATAGCTCTCATTGGCTGAACCACTTTCATTTCTAACTCCATAAGAAGCAGTAAACCTAGCTCTTCTGATCTAACACATGTCATATAACCCCAGCACTCAGAAGCTAGGAAGAAAGCTGCCATGAATCAGTGACCTCCTGACTAGATAACAAAACAACAACAAAACAATTCCATTCATGATAGTAAGGGCAGGCCTAAGAATTTCAAGTCCTTTGCAGCAAGAAAAATCACATTTGAGGTACCACTTTTTGTTCCAACTTTCTTCTCTTTTGCTGTGATTAATTTCTCTAACCAAAAGGAACTGTAGTGATGAACAGGTTTATTTGGTTGATATCCCTAGGTCACAGTCCATCTTTGCTGGAGCTTAGGATACAAACTCAAGCTAATAAATGAAGGCAAAACATGAGGGAACATTGCTTCCTAGCTTATTCTCTTGGTCATGCTAAGCTACCTCTCTTATCCAGTCCAGACCCACTTGCTTAGAGATATTGCCACTTAGTCAAAGAGACTTCAAACATCAATCATAATCAACACAATCCCTTTGAGATATAGCAATCAGATATTCTTATCTAGGCACATTCTCAACTGATGTTCCCTCAGATGACTCTAGGCCATGACATGTTGACAGCTGAAGCTAATAAGGAAAAACAGACAATAATATACAAGAAGATTTTAAAGATCCAAAGCCAATGTGTTAATCATATCCAATCACTTAAGCAGCTAAAACCCAAACATAAAGATAGCAACAACTGGAAAACACAGATATGCTATGAAATGGGCAGAGGCAAGTCTCTAAGATCAAGAGAGAGGGCAGATGTCTGTGAGTTCGAGGCCAGCCTGGGTTACAGAGTGAGTTCCAGGAAAGCTGCAAAGCTACACAGAGAAACCCTGTCTTGAAAAACCAAAAAAAAAAAAAAAAAAAAGAAAAAAGAAAAAGAAAGAAAGAAAGAAAGAAAGCAAAAGAAAACAAAAAAGAAAATGGGTTGTGTGAGGAGGGTGCTGCACCAAATTTGGAGAGATTTGTTTGAAGCCTTCTGAGGTTTCAACTTTGTAGAAAATAGTTTTGGCTACTAAAAGGATTTCATTCTCTTACAATAAAGAAAAGGATGTCAGTTAGGATCACTTAGACAACATTTTGTTTCCAATAAGTGAAGATTGCCTGTAAGTCTGCATTTGAGTGAGGAAATGAAAACTTTTTAAAACAAAATGCAAGAAAACAGATTTTTAAAGAATCAGTGTTCACCTAAAGCAACTTGGTTTGCTCTAATTGCTTTATAAGTCACAGGCACTTTTGCAAACAAGTGTATTGCTATTTTTTGCATGTGTTTGTGCATGAGAGAGTGTTTGCAGGATCTGGAATAGTAGATAGTTATGAGCCTCTCAACTCGAGTGTTGGTATCTGAACTCAGGTCATCACCAAAAAGAATATGTGCTGAGCCACCTGCCAAGACATTTTATCCAATAAACCAAAAGTCTTTCACAGATTCATAACAATAAGAACAACAAAACCTCAATAAATAAAGAAGCAAATAAGTAATCCTTGGGAACATGCTGCATCAAAATTAAGATGTTGTTTATGGTAAATTTGCAGCATAAAATGAATACAATCCAAAAACAATGCCCAACAATTTATAAGAGGGAAGCTGATTACAAAGCTACATTCACAGTGGAGGCACTCAGAATGATGAATGGGATTATGTAAAATAGTACACATAGTGACATAATATGACTTCTATACTTATCACGAAACTACAACAATCAAGAATGTGTACAATATTGATAAAAGAATAAAGGGGATAGAGAAAAGAAGCCAAGAACAAAGGAAGGAAAATATAGTCAACTATTAATCAAAAGACCAAAGGAAACTTAGCCAGGAAAAGTGTGATCTTGCCCAATGTTACCCAGCTACCCATGATTCTATGTGTACAGAAATTAAATAAACACAGACTTCACAACTTTCACAAAATTAACTCAAAGTGACCCTTAAACTGTTATTTCTCACCCACCAGCTGCTGCTATTTCTTCCAAAGACAGAAGCAAACAGAGGTGATCTCCTGCTATGGCTCTGCAGCCCCTTATGCCTCCTTGTGCTTTCAGGTAAACCCAGCCCCACTGATGCCCAATCCCAAAACAACAGAGAAGAATAATTTAAAATCTGCTTCCTGTCACACGGATTATGGCACAAGATGTGGATTCTGCCCTATCCACCCACACAATGCCATGCACACCTGAGAAACCTCTGCAGCTCAGAAACTCCTGTTTTCCTCTGAAACTAAACTTCACTGAATCACACCATTGTGGCTGGTGGTAGCAGAAAATTAGAAACATTCTAATCATCTATTGCTGAAAGGCAATCCACATCACCATCACCATCTTTCTACCAGTTTCTAAACTGTTTGAAACACTTCTAAGACAAACCTGAAAGAGGAATGCAATATTCAGAACTTCTAGAAACAAGACCACAGTTTTCCAATCTGTCTTCCCACTGCACACCAAAAGCATGCCTGTGTGCGCACACTGGACAATGATATCACAAGCATCACATCCTACAATGCCAGGACTGGAGAGTCTCCCCCTCCCCAGGAAATTCATACACAGTGAGGCTCAGAGAACAAGGATGACTGCCCAGCTCACCACATGGATGAACAGAACCACAGCCTGGCTCACAGTCCATCCAAATCCCAGTAGAAAGAACAGCTCAGCAGATCTGCTCTGAACACCCTACACTCACCATGGTATAGCTTGTGGTCTTCGTTACAATGCACTACATTAGAATCTCAGGAGAATCCTGGAAAGAACCTGCAAGCTACCTGCCACTAGTACTCCTCATTGCTAAGCCTTCCCAGAGTCCCTCATTGGCTAGGGCTACCCAGCTGGGCCTCAGAATATTAGCAGCTCCCCTACTGGGTGATCAGAGATCAAATGACTCAGACAGAACAGTGCTTCCAGCTCTGCCCTCCCAGCACAGTAGAATGGAGTCTAGTCTAGAAAGTTTGTATTTTAGTAGGCATTCATCTACTCTCGTAGACCACATCCTGTTCCTCATCCAAAGCACAGGGTCATTTGTGTGCACATTCCGTTACACACTCAATGTGCAGTACAGCAAACCCATTGCCTTGTAGCTGAGAGTCTGGCAGCCAAATACAGGTCACATTCACACAGTAACTTACCGTGTGACAGATATTAAAGAAAAACAGGCCATGAATTAGACAACAATGAGGGGTGATGTCAGGTCTTGGAGACAGGAAAGAGAATGTGGATATGATGGAGGTATAATCTCAAAAAATTATTTTGAAGAGTTGAAACAGGCTTTATGGCCATGTGCTCCAGAGAGTAGGGATTTGGGTTTTGTTTGTTTGTTTGTTTGTTTGTTTGTTTGTTTTTTCGAGACAGAGTTTCTCTGTGTAGCTTTGCACCTTTTCTGGAACTCCCTCTGTAGTCCAGGCTGGTCTCAAACTCACAGAGATCCACCTGCCTCTGCCTCCCAAGTGCTGGAATTAAAGGCGTGCGCTGCCACCACCCGGCAAGATTAGGGATTTGTATTAGCGCACATCAAAGATATCTCAAAACCTTTTATCTTAGGGTGTACATCTAAAAGCAGAAAAATAACAGTGTTGTCAGGCAGGGCCACAACATTTTACCCAAAACTATTTTGGTTGAACTACTGTAACTATAGCAATTTGGCTTCATAATAATCAAATTCTTGATTGCCCTGGTCTGTGGACCCCAAGAAATGGCTAATCAGGACATTTATGGAGCATCTAAAATTGATCACCTAATTCTACTTTGCTAATCTCAACTACTGATGAAGTAGCAAAGCTCTCAACCACAGTCCTGCTTCTCCTTTTCTGCACTGTGACTCTACCAGCTTCAAAGTTTGTCTAGGAACTCAATTCTTGCACAGGTCCCTCTTCATTTATAAGTCCCCACTAAAAGCCGGAGAGACTGGAGATCTCTCATTAACTGGTCTATTTTTCCTTCTCACTGACCAGTCAAGGCCCAGACTGGAAGGATTTATGAGACTATCTACCCAGCACTGGGCAGCAGAGGCAGGATTAGGTATTCAAAGCAATTCTCAACTACATAGCTTGAAGGAAGCCTCAATTACATAGCATGAGGAAGTGATATTAGAAGCTCATAGTCTCCCATGCTAGGATGGCAGAGCCTCCCCCTCCCCAGGGAATCCACACTCAACATAGCTCAGAGGCCAAGGGTCACCACAGGGACCAACAGAACCTCAGTCTGGCTCATAGTCCATCCCAGTCCAAGCAGCTCTGACAGCCTAGTCAACCTGCCTTTCCTGGTCTGGGGACAGTGGCCCCCACACTCACCATGGCATGGCTTGTGGTCTTCCTTACAGCTCCCTACAGCAGACCAAGGGGAGAATCCTGGAAAGAGTCTACAAACTACCTCCTACTGGTATTCCTGATTGCTAAGCCTTCCCAGAGTCCCTCATTAGCTAGGACCACCCAGCTGGGCTTCAGGACATTAGCAGTTACTCTACTGGGTGAGCAGAGATCAAATGACTCAGAGAGCAAAAACCCTCCCAGGTTTGTCCTGCCACACTATGATCAGACAGGACCCTAATCTGGGAATTTTGTAGTTTAGTAAAACCTTTCATTCTCCCAGAGCATTTCCTGTTCCTCTTCTAAGGCTCAGGATTCTATGTGTGTACATGCTATTACACATTCAATGTCCATTGTAGCCAACCCTTTACTTCACAGCGGGTAGGTCCTGCAACCAAACACAGGTCACATCCAAACAGTAAGTGTTGTTAAACAAAAAGAGGCCATGGATTAGAAAACAAAGAAGGGTTTATGGGAGGGGTTGGAGGCAGGAAAGAGATAGTGGAAATAATGTAATTATAATCCCAAATAATTCTGTTCTAGAGATTTGTATTAGGGCACACCAAATACTACTCACATCATTTCTCTCGGAGTATGCATCATAAACCTGAAAAACACAGTCATGTTAGGCAGGCAGGGCCACACCATTTTATCCAGTTCTTCTAATTAATTTGAACTGTTGTAACTACTGTATTTTGGTTTCATGAAAATCCAGTTCTTTGTCCAGATTCTTGATTGCCTGGTCTGTGGACCCAAGAAATGGCCAGTCAGGACATTTATTGATCATCTAAAATTGATTACCTCACTACTCATTTCTAATGTCAACTACTGTCACAACAGAAAAGCTTTCACCCTCTTTCTAACCCTACCCTTTCTGTGCTTTGACTACACCTGCCTTACAGTTGGTCAGTGAACTCATTCTTACACAGGTCCCACTTCATTTGTAAATTCACAATAAAATCTATCGAAGTTCACTGGTCTATTTTTCCTTCCCACAGACCAGTCAAGGCCTAGCCTAGAAGGTGTTGAGGACTGTCTTTCCAGTACTGGGCAGCACAGGCAGGATTCGGTGTTATAGGCATTCCTCAATCAGATAGTGTGAGGCAAGCCTGAACTACAGAAGGCATTGATCTAAACCAGTGGTTCTCGATCTTCCTAATACTGTGACCATTTATTTATTTATTTATTTATTTATTTATTTATTTATTTATTTATTTTGGTTTTTCAAGTCAGGGTTTCTCTGTGTAGCTTTGTGCCTTTCCCGGAACTCACTCTGTAGCCCAGGCTGGCCTCGAACTCACAAAGATCCACCTGGCTCTGCCTCCCGAATGCTGGGATTAAAGGTGTGAGCCACCGCCACACAGCTTCTGTGACCTTTTAATATAGTTCCTCATGATGTGGTGACCCACCACCACTATAAAATTATTTTTACTGCTACTTTGTAACTATATTTCTGCTACTGTTATGAATTATAATATAAATATCTGCTCTTTCCGATAGTCTTAGGCCAGTACTGTGATAGGGTCATTTGATCCCATAAAGGGAGCCATGACCACCAAGGTTGATAAGCAGCAATGCATTTAAAGAAAACGAATTTAAAAATGATGCCAAAAATTAGTGCTTGGAAATGATAAAAGTAATTGGAAGAACACTTAGCTATACTGACTTTGAAATGGAGTAGGCACTTCCCTACTAGAGAATGCCATTAATAAGAAACTGCATGACTTTGTACTATGTAAAATATTAGCCATTGAGTGCTGTATGATAACACATGGAGTTACAGCCAATGGCCTGTGTCTCAAACCTCTCAGCTGTCTTAACCGTGTCAACCAGGATTGCACATACCTGCATAGGAGAGTTTGCTAATTGGAAACTGAATGCTTAGTAGTTAAAGCTATCCTCCCTATATTGTACACCTACCAATTCTGTCTGTCTTCATTCACATAGAAGGAATTAATACATGCAGGGAAAATACACAGAAAGTCACTCACCATACCCCATCAGTTCTTTGTAATGGAGACCTCTGCAGCTCAATGTCTTCAACTTCAGTCTGTGATCTAGCTTTTGTCTAGTCTGTTTCCCCCTGCAGTTACACAGTACACTGTTCCTCCTCTTCTGGTCTGAAGGGAGAAGCCATGCTCCACACCATAAATCCTTTCCCTATTCTGCAAATGGACAGTCCACTATATGACTCAAACTGGTAAATTTAGAACTCTCTGGTGCCGTAGACATGTAATCCAAGATTTAGGGTGGCTAGTCAGGAGGATAACAAGGGCAGTGCCCTATGGGGCTACAGACAGGGTTCAAGTTCACCTCAGTCAACATAGAAGACCTTGACTCAAAACTGCTTTTCAAAAGACTGGAGATGCTGTTGTTCCGGAATTAATATACTTTTATGGCACACCAGGACTTAATGTTGGTTTTGACCCTGTAATGGTCCCTTTGCAGCATTTAGATGCCAGTTTTTTAATGGAGGAATGGGCCTTTCTGCTGGTTGTAAATCAGGGTTACCTCCTTTTCTTTCTTTTTTTGGTTTGTTTTCTGGGTTTTTTTTTTTTTTTTTCTTTTGAGACAGGGTTTCTCTGTGTACCTTTGCGCCTTTCCTGGAACTCACACTGTAGCCCAGGCTGGCCTCAAACTCACGGAGATCCACCTGGCTCTGCCTCCCAAGTGCTGGGACTAAAGGCGTGCACCACCACTGCCCAGCTGGGTTACCTCCTTTGTAATGGTAGTGTAGCTGGTTAGTCTTGGGGAACAAACATTTACATCTTATCATACTCATCTCTAACAGGCATAGCTAGCATACTACTTACCTTTGGGGTATTTATGATGCAGCCCTCCCTTACCTAAATTCTACTTTGTGACTTAATGTCTCCTAAGAACTGG
>CABHPH010160977.1:0-2500 GCA_902168325.1 Peromyscus nudipes
TTCCACATGTGCACATAAAATAGGTAAACAAAATATGATGAAAAGAAAGATACTTGGTAAGACGTAGTCTTAGATCAGTTTTAGCATATTCATTTTCTCTCCTCTCTCTCTCTCTCTCTCTCTCTCTCTCTCTCTCTCTCTCTCTCTCTCTCTCTCCTCCTTGTTCATGTTTGTGTGTGTACAGGCCAGAAGACAATCCCTGGTGTTGTTCCTCAGGCAAGTCCACCTTGTCTTTGAGTCAGGGTCTCTCACTGGCCCGAAGCTCCCCAAGAGACTAGGCTAGCTGGCCAGTGAGCCCCAGGAATCTACTTCACCTCCTCCTCAGCATGTCTTCATTTTTAAAATGTGGGTACTAGGGACTGAACCCAGGTCCTCATACTAGTGTGGCAAACACTTTACTGAGTCATCTTCACAGACACTGGCAGGTTCTTGATAAGGTGAAGATGCATGTTTGCTGAGACCTCTACTTTTGAAGATGGAGAAGAGGCCTTGAATGGTGAACTCACCACAGGAGACATTTTTTGTGTGCTATGGAGATGATCTGGAGGGTGCCATCTTTTATTATAAAGGGTTTCTATACATTTGGTCTTAGTCCCTGTGTGCTTATACACAGCTCCTAAAACCTGTGGAATCCCAAAAGTGTAAGTATCTATGTGTATACTCATGAGATGCCTAATGGTTCCAGGAGCTATCTTGTGACTAGAGGATTAGCATGTCCAGTCTCCTTCCTGCTATTCCCTGTCACCATTTGCCATCAGCCAAGTGGCATTGTAGGTTGAATTGTTCACCAATGACAGGTAACTTAATCAGTCACAATGGAGCCTCCTCAACATGAAAAATGAGGGGCTCATGGAGCTTCTTGGTTGTTAACCTATGGGGTGCTGGAAGGGTAGTGGCTTGTAGGGGGCCTATGTATCTGGCACCCTTTATTCATACTTTGCTATGATAAAGGGATGTGATATGTCTTCTAAGGCCCATGACTTAGAACTTTGATCTTCAACTGGATGCCTGTGGGTGTTAATTTTAAGAGGTAGGACCTTGTGGGAGATCTTAGGTCATTGGAGGATGCTTTCACAGAGGATTATGGGACCTCAGTCTCTTCTTCACTCTCTTTTGCTTCCCAGCTATCCTGTGAACGATTTTACTCCACCCTACATTCCATTCATGAAGTACTGTCTTCCCCAAATCCACAGAACCAACTGATGGTGGATTGAACCCTCTAACATCGTGAGCCAAGAAAACCTCTCTACAAGTTGATCATCTCAGCTGCCTGTGATGGAAAGCTGACACCCCTGGCTTAGGCATGGTTCATTTGGATTTTCTCTGTGTCCTTTGTTATACTCTCTGCAATGGGCCAGCATGAAGAAAACAATGCTGCAGATGACCCAAACGACCACCAAGGCTCTTTTCTCATATTTGGTTGCTAGTAGGCAAGTCCTAGATGTATACCCGGCACTCAGAAAGGTTTTTGAGAGATTACTTCTAATCCTCCACATCATAAAGTGTTTCCAAGTTGAAAAACAGGAAGCAACACAAATATCTGATGCCCAGTGGAGAAGACAGAAACAATAATAACTGGAGTCGGAAGGGATACTTCAGTCCAGTAGCTTGTCTAATAGCTCTTCAGAGGGACAGGTAGGATCTGCGTCAGGATGAATTATGTTGGAATCTGATCTACTTTGTTGGACTCAAGCCCCAGAGGAGTCGGAGGTGGAAATATTTACTCAGCTGGGAACTTGGTGATCACTCATGCCTGGCCCATCTCCTAAGTCACTCCTCCATGAGTGTAGGAACATCGATGAAGAGCAGCAAGGAGGGGACACACACTTGGGTCCAGGAGCCAGCAGCGGGGAATTTTCAAACAAAGAGAGACAGAGAGTTGACTCTCATTCGCTTGAGGTCTGCGGGCTGGGTGGAACTGCACAACTTGGAGAGAGGGAGGCAGGAAGGAAGTGCAGGCGACTGCTCCTTGGCAGGAAATGAACTTTCCAAGTCTCCATTATTTTTGGGGTTTTCTTTTCTTCTCTGCAGACCTTGCTGTCTGACTTTGGCATCCCTTCTTTCAGTCCCTTAAAGTGAAGCCACCTGTGAGTGTTGAGAACACGTGCTTGGAATCTTCTCAGAAGTTCTGCTTAGAATCAAGAAAACTTCCCCAGAGGAAAGTCTGCCTAAGAACCTCAGCAGCTTGAAGACTATGACCACAGTTGACAAAGGCAGTTGTTAGGCTGAGAAGTGACCTTGCTCAAGGACAATCCAAAACCAGGCTTATTTGATGGTTAGCACACCTCCAACACGATAATTGGCTTCTTTAGCTAAAGGCTACTATCTTCAGGAGGGCTTTTCCTCCACTAGTGTATACTTATATCTAAATGATGCTCCGGTCTGGCCTTGGCAAAGGGGGTAATGGGAAGGGCTGTTTTGCCATCTCCATGTTGATGACCGAGAATGAATCACCAATATTCACACACACACTTTTATAGAGAGTGGCTTCATGAAGCGA